>JANAVB010007196.1:1522847-1614689 GCA_029216955.1 Iris pallida | reverse complement strand
TCTGGCCCTGACGACAGTTAAGAGAGCAGCAGCTCAGCCTGTGGCAGTTCATAACCGCATCCGCCGAGGGAAAAAGGTATCCAGGACTTTCAGAAGATGCACCAAGGGACTTCGGGGGTACAAAGGGAATTATGTACGCTGATGAGTGGATTGAGCTATGGAGGAGATTTTCATACTTGCAGAGATTCCAGCGAGGCTACAGATCGAGGCGGCAGCCAGTATGATGCATGATTTGGCTCGCACCTGGTACCAGACCCGACCCGAGGGTTGGTACAGATGGGCAGACTTGGGCAGCCTTCAAGAAGCTGTTCAAGAGAAGCTTTTCCCAGACGCAGCGCTTGGTGCCCTCGAGACTCAGTTCGAGGCCTTAGTACAGGGCAGTCAGTCCGTTGAGGATATGTTGGGGGTTCTGCCGTCTGGGCAGGTTTGTCGCGGGGTTATCCGAGGCGATGAGGCCCGGAGGTTCAGAAGGGACGGTCAAGGAGGTGAAGTCATTACCAAAAGTGCCCGCAGGGCCACTTTTGAGGGGATCTTGGTGGGTGCCTTAGCAGCAGAGGATGATCTTGAGCTGAGGCTTAAGAAGGGACGAGACACCCAGGAAGCCAGTGGTAGCGGAGGACCGGCCAAGAGGATGAACTTTCAGCAGCAGCCCCAGCAGAGACAGTTTCAGTCACAGCAATTCCAGCAGTCGAGACTTCAGTCAGCTCAGCATCAGCAGCAACAGCAGCAGGCCCCGAGGCAGCAGTCTACTAGTTATACCTTCTGCAGGAAGATGGTGCATGGATGGACTGAGTGCAGAAAGAGGCTGGGGAAGTGTCTTCTCTATGGTTCGTCAGAGCATCAACTGAGGGATTGTTCCCTCTTCGTAGGCAGGGCAACATAGGAAGCAGGAGCCAAGGCTCCAGTGGGACCGCAGAAGGTGTCACGACCCGCTACCCAAATTGTTGGGCCGGGCCGAGTCATGTCCAGCCTACGCTTGAGATAAAACGTAGTAAGCTGTTCTAAAGACAACATGATAAGACTAAATGTGCTAACGGTTCTATAAGTGAATAAAAGTCATAAATGCTCCAAACACAAAAGTCGTCTCATATAGAAATAAGTCCAAAGTACAAGTGATCTGAAATATAAAACTGGATACATGTCCAGTTACAAAATATGTAGCCTAATACATGACTACACTAAATATCCCAAACAGCTATACAAACTAGACGAGTCTCCCCGCAGGAACATCCTCGTATGGCAAAGCCGGGTCCTCGGTAGTATCTCCATAATATCTGCCGTAGAGTAACTCCACCTCAGTAAGGACACCTACAACGTTATCCTGTCAGGACGGGAGCAAGTACTGAATCTAACAAACTAGCATATAAAACATGGAAATGAACATAAGAGGAATAACTGGAAAGCATGGCATCACACAATCTATCATGGCAAGGATACATATGTCATAGAGACAGATGTATATGTAATGTTTAAAACTGTAGCAGGTACGTGATCGTCAATAGGTGTAAAATATACTGTCGTACAAGTATATAAAATATACTTCCGTACAAGTAAAACAAGCAATAAATTCACATACTTACGAATACAGCTGGTGCGCCTATGACAAGGTATACATAGAATGTCAACCTTGCTCGGTACGTACGTACAAGTAAGGGGGTATGATCACGTACGCTACTATCAGTTTCCCCATAACCCAGGTTCTAATCATGTGAGAGATACATAAAGACTGTTCTAAACATGGTAGTAATGGAAAGTACAACATGTGATATTTTAACTTGCTACCCCAAGGATCAGCATTTAACATGGTTGGATTAGCAGTTCATTTATGTAACAGTATGTAAAGTTTGTAGAAAGTACTTGCCTCTAGCAAAGCAAAGCAAGCTACGATAAAAGTGCTATAGATGTCTGGTGACTCGTCACTGTAGAAATAAATACATAAACTTAGTTTTTACACTAAGCTAAAACACTAGGACACTAATTGGTGCAACACGACTTGTGACTGGACACCTAGCCAAAATGATGACTTTATCATAGGAGACCAATGTGGAGTGACACACTACTTTAACTAACTTTCTAGGGTCTTTACACTAGTGAGGGGTGAGGTTCAATACGGCTAAAACTCAAAGTAGCACAAAAAGTTACAAGTCGTAATTAATCAATAAATAAATCAAATGATCATTGTATTTTAATAATTTTTGAGATAGACAAAAAGCTTATTTTTACTTAAAGTAAAGTACCAAAATGATCCTTGTTAATCATAGTAATTTATTATAATTTTTCTAAAATTTATTAACCAGTACAAGTATTTTATAAAAATCAGTTTTCCTAAGTATACAGAAAATGAGTTTTGGTTTCATATGCCAAACTAGTGGCAAAACTGTAAATTAAATACTATAAAAATTATACTAAATTAGCTAAATTAACATAGTATCTAAATACTATTTTTCCAGAGTTTTAACAGTACTTTAAGTATTTTTAGAAATCCAAAAACAACATTGCACACAATTAAAATTAAATAATTAATTATCTGCGTATTTTGTCCATGTATATAATTTGAACCAAAGTTCAAATACAGGACCCAAGGCCATGAATCAAGTCCAATATGACTTGTACAGGTCTTGAATGTGTGAAAACACATTTGGGCCCAAAAAACAATGCTAGGCTTGGATACCAAATGGTTGCAGTAATTTAAATACACCCAAAAATACAAAGTGGTAAAAGTGCAAAATAAATATTAATATTTTAATAAGGTAAAATTATACATAATGAATATATACATACATATGTTAAAAGTACATATATATATATATATATATATATATATATATATATATATATATATATATATATATATATATATATATATATATATATATATATATATATATATATATATATAAGAAAATACTTAATTATAAAGTATATATATACAAATATTGTATACATATATATAATAGTATATATATAATAATATATATACACATGAAAATATATACATATATATATATAATATATATTTTAATATATATATATATATACATATATATATATATATATATATATATATATATATATATATATATATATATATATATATATATTATATATATATATATATATATATATATATATTAATATATATATATATATATATATATATATATATATAAATACAAATATATATATATAAATTTACTAAATATAAAATATATATACATATATAAAAATACTGCCTATATATAGTATATACATATATATATATATATATATATATATATATATATATATATATATATATATATATATATATATATATACAAAAAAAAAAAAATATATATATATATATATATATATATATATATACAAATATATGTATATATATATATATATATATATATATATATATATATATATATATATATAACAGAAAAAAAGAAAAGAAAAAAAGAAAAAAGAAAAAGAAAAAGAAATAAACACAGCAGCACAGGGGCTCGAACTCGGCCCACTGAGCGCGCGCGGGGGGGGGGGGGGTTTGACTGGGTCGGGTTGGCCAGGGGGTCAGCCCGCTGGGTGTGTTAGGATTAGGTTTTGTTAGATTTATTTAGGTTAGGTTAATTAATATATAAAAAATAATAAAAATAAATCATGTGTCCGGACGGTTAGGGACACAGGAGTCTAAGTGTCCGTGCTATGCACGACACGCACGAACATCAATTTACGTATCCAAACACTGGACTAGTGTCCCCGTGTCCTGGCGAACCACACACGTGGATTCGAGACACGGACGACACGAAATGAGTCCTGTTACTCACGTGTCCGACGTCGAAGGGGGGTTTGTCGAGTGCTGGACGGCGAAGGAGCGGTCGGGGCGGTGGCGCTCCGGTGGCGCTGCGATCGTCTCGTCGAGGCGAAGCGAATGGTGGTGGTGGCGATCGACGACGATGGTCGGTGAGGCGGTGGTTGGGTACGCCAGAGTTAGGGTTACGGTGGGTTTAATTGGGGAAGATGGGGGCTATGGTCGGCTGTGATGGGTCGAAGTGGGCGTGGTCGAGCTGAGGGGAGTGAGGGGGTTTTAATAGGGGGTTGAGTCGATCGGGGGGGGCGTGCGCTGGCCGAAAATGGCGGAGGCAGCCGGGTCGTCGGTCGTCGGGCAGGGAGTGGGTGAGAGGAGAGAGAGGGTGATCGTAGGGAGGGGGGGTAGGGTAGGTTAGCAATTAGGCCCCCATAGTTTAGGTTATTACACAAAGGCCCTATCAGAGTCTAAATACAAATATGACATTTGCATTCCACATAAAAAAAAAATTAACTAATTGCAAAATGACTTCTTAAACAATTTAGAAAATTACAAACAGTTATTAAAACAATTTAAATATTGCATAATGATATAAAAACAATTCTAAAAATTACAGAATGATATTAAAACTTTTTAAAAAATTACAAATTGATATTTTTGTATTTTAAAACTCATTTAAAAATCATTAAAAATTCTAGAAAAATTCCTAAAAATCTTAATAATTATTTAAGGCTAAATTTGATATTAATAATTAATAAACACTAATTAAATAAAATTTTGAAAAACAGGGGCTTACAAGTCTTCCCTCCTTGAAAAATTTTGTCCTCGAAATTCACAAGGATTGAAGACCCTAAAATATTCTAACATAGCAAGCAATGCAACAAATGACTAAGGCTATGATCGAAACTAACCTCTAAGGTATCAAGCGGGAACGGGTGGTTCTCTCGCAGCGGTTGGATCGAACAAGTAAGGGTATCTCTCCCTCATGTCCGACGCCCTCTCCCAAGTAGATTCACCTGGAGAGTGACGGCTCCAAGCTACTCGTACTAAGGGTATAACCTTGTTCCTCAACCTCTTCTCCCTCCTGTCTAATATCTTCACTGGCTGCTCAGAAACTGTAAGGCTCGGTCCGACCTCCAACTCTGAATGATCTAGCACATAACTGGGGTCTGGAACATATCTCCTCAGCTGAGATACGTGAAAGACATCGTAAACTCCTGCTAGGTTGGGTGGAAGTACAACCCTGTAAGCTACCTCTCCAATCCTGCCAAGTACCTCAAACGGCCCGATGTATCTGGGGCTCAGCTTCCCTCCTCGTCTGAACCGGATCGTCCCTCTAGTAGGTGATATCTTCACTAGCACCATATTACCGTCTGCAAACTCCATCGGCCTGTGACTAGCATCAGCCCAGTGTTTCTGCCTGTCCTGAGCGACTCTGAGCCTGTCTCTGATCACCCCAAATTTCTCTGCTGCATCCGTGATCATCTCTGGCCCAAGCATAACTCTGTCTCCAATATCATCCCAAAAGAGCGGTGTGCGGCATCGTCGTCCATAAAGCGCCTCGAAAGGAGACATACCGATACTGGCTTGGTAGCTGTTATTGTATGAAAACTCTACTAAGTACAGATGGCTCTTCCAAGATCCTCCAAAGTCCAGTACGCAGGTCCTCAGCATATCCTCCAGTGTCTGTATCGCCCTCTCGGACTGCCCATCTGTCTGTCGATGGTACGTCGTACTGAACTTGAGCCAACTGCCCAACTCCTCCTGTAAGCTCCTCCAGTAGTGGGATGTGAATCTGCTGTCTCTGTCCGACACGATGCTCACTGGCACTCCGTACAGGCAAACTATCTGCTGTATGTATAGCTCCGCCAACTTCTCGGTGGAAAGCCCCACCTTGAAGGGTATGAAGTGCGCACACTTTGTCAGTCTGTCCACGATGACCCAAATGGCATCCTTCCCTCCTTGGAAACGAGGAAGTTGTAGCACCCAGTTTTCCAAATGAGGGTAATTTTAAAATTTTGTGTTTATAATTATTTTAATAATGATATTTAATTCATGATATGATTTTTGGTGATTTAAATCATTTTAAAATTATTTAAATCAATGACTTGTGGTTTTGACGTTTTGCTAGTGAAACCCTAGAGACTGTTTGACCTAGAGCCTAACAATATGATTATAATATTTTAATATCATTTCTGGCCTAAGGATATTTTGTATTTGACCTCTTTGAATTATTTTGATATTATTTTATTATTTATGATATTGTTTTGGGATTATTTGAGTCGGGTTCGAATTTCATCTCAATCCGACTTGTAACGGGGACCCGGGGTAACTTAGACTCTAGTTGGACCCATGCATTAGTTAGCCATGGCCCACATTTTAATTAGTCATGTTAGAAAGATTAGTCATAATCCTAATTATTAGGTTAACCGTTTAGAGTTTTTATTTTGACCCTTTTACCCCCAAACCCTAACCAAAATTATTTTAAACACTTGTAACTAAGGGAGGGGCAAACTTGTAATATTCAATGAGGGGGGATAACCATTGTGGCCGGCCCTAATAGGACTCCCATCTTATTTCCTTTTTTTGAGAAGTCTTCTTTCCCAAGTGCTCTCAAGCTCTCCCAAGGAAGAAGCCTTTCTCCTTGGATTTTCTCTCCTTTAGGTAATATTTTCTTCTCTTTTATTTCTCCATTTTGCATTTAGAAAAGTTTTAACCTTAGGAATGACCCCATTGTTGTGTCCCTATTTTTGTGTCCTCTTGTGTCCATTATGTGTCCTTTAGGGATTTCTATTGTATCATTGTTGTGTCTTGTGCCCATGGAGAAAACCCCCAAACTTGGACACACTTTATATTTAAAATATTGATTAAATGAAATAATTCATATTAAATCTCATATTTGAATATGTAGAGATGTGTTCTTGAGTACTTTACATTTCATTCATGTATCTCTTATAGATGTGTTATGTTACATATATAGATTTGTGTATTATATATATATATATATATATAGATATATATATATATATATATATATATATATTGTAATGAGTGTATCTATATTATATATGTAAAATGGTTCACGATGATTATATAATCATGTTTGTGAGTGTGGTTCCTCATATTATTATTGTCATTATTGTTGTGGATAATTAGGATATATATTGTGTATTCTTTTGGCTCAAATTATCTAAATCCGTCATGATTTTTATCCACGTTTTTAATTTCAATTCAGCCCTAACTTAGAAATGTCATAACTTCTAGCTCAAAGCTCGGTTTAATCTTCCGTTTTTTTAAAAGAAGTGTATTGAAGTTAGCTGTCCAAAAACATGTATTAATAGGCCTAATTCTTTCTGTAACTCTCTGTAGAATTATTTGAGTGTCAGCTGTACGAAAGACAAACGCTTCTCGGTGTTTTCGCGATTCCGGGAGTTTTCGGAAACGAAAACGCGATCCGTTTGAAGTTTCAGAAAGCTAACACATAGATCTATAACAAACTTTAATCCTAGGTTTTAATTCATGCTGAGATGGTACAGTATTGATTAGTAGGAGTTACTATTCGGCATATGTATTTTGTGCACCCTTGTGTGTAATATAATGTTTCTATTTGATTTTAACCCATGTTAATGATATACATTATGTAATTAAATAAAGAATGCAAGCATGAGTAAATGGTTAAATAAATGATGTATGAGGTGTAAGTATCCTATCTAATGTAAGCATGTATAAGTATGGCTTGTAATGAATATGTAGGTTCCATAGTATGTATATATGGTACATATAGTAGTGCAAGAGATAAATGAATGATGAATGAATGCAAGCATGAATGTAATGTAATAATAGATATAATGTATGCAATATACAAGTTAATGAGATGTAATGTTCTATGTTAACACAAATCCTATATTACCTCATGTACCCCCTTACACTATGTTGACACTATCATACTTGACACTTTGTTCACTTACACTTTGACACTCTTTGATATGTTATACTATTGCCCATTTAACCCTCACTTGCCCCTTGTCATGTTCATAACACACACATAGCCTCTTAAATAAGTATTTATGAATATAGTTAACTTAGCTATGTATGTATATTATATATATGTTAGCATATTATGTTGTAAATATAAGTTTATATACCATTTGAAATACCATGATTATAGACCTAATGTTGAATACCAATATGCATGTGTATATATGTGTAGACATATATAGCTTAAAGTAATAGATTACCTAGTGTATATCCAATGTGAATTCTTGCCTATTTGAGTATTGAATAATTATATGCTATATAGAGTTGGGTGTTATGGCTTGTATAGCCTTGTATTGATGTGTGCTTGCTAGGATAGTCTTGGTTAGGCCTAGTAAGACTTGCTGGGTTAGGACATGACCTAGTTTGACCTAGTTTGACTAGTGCAGTTGACCAGAGTTGACCAAGGGTTGACTTTGGCCTTGTTTGACCTAGATTCATGTAGAATGCATGTATGCTTTATATTACCCTTCTGGACATGTTGTGACTTGTGCTGTTCTAATTAGGAGCCAGACACCTCTCCTCGAACAATATCTTTACCTTGGACATTCAGATATCAGGCGAGTTACATTCTCTGATCATTTCATATCTTGTTTAGGATTATATTTCCTGCTTTAGATTACTTTATGATGCTGACACGTTGGAAACACGGATTAGTACTATATGGATCTTGTTGTGCGATGTTATCTCCTTAGCGGATACATCGGATATTCGTATTCGTGTACTTTATCGTGAGCATCGTGTACTCCTTGTATTCGTAACATTCATTTACAATCGTGTGAAATCGTGTATATTCATGTATTCACATGATCTCGTGTGCGACTATACTTCGTGTGCAATAACATAACTTAGCTTGATCCTTGTGTATTGATTGGGACGGGGAGTAGAAGTGGTTATGTAATCAATCCAGTAGATTACTCGTGTACAACCTCTGTAGATTACTCGTGTACAACATCGTACCGTTTACATAACCATCTTGTGCTCTGAATCACTAGTCACTGATAGTTCTCTATATTGTAGCTATTTACTTACAGTCTCTCTCTTTTTCATCATGTTATTACTTCAGATCCTGTATCTTACTCTCTAGCATGTTTATTTTCCTAACTGTTATAATATGTTGAGATGTACTGTACTCGCTCATGTCCTGACTGGACCCGTTGATAAATTTTACAGATAGCTTAGAGATTGCCTGCTAGCCTAGAGAGACACATTAGAGGTTGTTTAGATAGTTATTTCAATTGTCTGGAGTTGTATTACTTTATGGATTATTGTATCTGAGTTTGAGATTTGAGATATTTTCTGGATTTGTGTATCTTAGCACTTAGATTTCTTTCTGTACCACTTTTGGATTTCATGTTTTATCTATCCTTATCATGCTCTACCTTAGATGTGATTGAGTCTGTACCTGCTATGTCACCCCCATTCGGGGAGTATAAACTGTTTAGCCTTATACTGTTAGATACATGAGACCTAGGACAGCTTCTACCGCCGACACTGCGCGTAGGCTGGACGTACCCACTTCTCGGTCCTAACTCTAGGTGCGGGTCGTGACACATTTTTAGTGGTGGGCCCATGCAGGTCGAGATTCGCATTAGTATTTCGTAGTAGCACACGACTTAGTTGTACTACTACGAGCCTGCTATAGGATATATAAATTAAGATGTTAGGATGAGAGGATACTCAATCACTGTTAGGATTCTTGAAAGATTCCTGGGATGCCCTTGAGAATCTTATTTTAATTCCGATTTAAACTCCTTTTCCTTGTTTTGATTCACCTTTTTCCTTGATTTGAATTTGATTTTGTGGATTCATTGTAGAACTTTGAATCCTGGTATTAGTTGATGATTTTGATAAAATTTTGTAGTTGTTGATTTAATTTGTATTTAGATTAATATTTTCAAATCCAAGGTACTCAATCACACTTAGATTCTTTAGAGATTTCTGGGACGACCCCTGAGAAACTTATTTTGAACTTCAATTGGAATTCCTTTTCTCTTGTTTGGATTCACCCTCATTCTTGCTATTGAATTTAAGCTTGATGGGTTCCTCTCGTTTGAACCGATGAGAAGGAACATATCTTCATTATTCTTTCTCGCCATTATTCCCTTGCATTCTTATTTACTCTTATCTTAAACTCTGTCTCATTACATTAATTACCCATATCTTGTCGTCCCTACCAGATGTACTTTGAAACCCTTGAATCTTCGTATATTTTGCATGGGAAGGCTAAGGAAGTGACGTAAATTATGTAGCTCAGAGAAGACGTGGTTATTTTATGATGATCTAAAGGAAATCAAATGTGGAGTGTTCCATATGGAAACTTGAGATAGAAATGTGGTAAAGGTCTCGAATAGAATAAAGATGTATACTGCCAATCTGGAAACAATTATATTTAGAGAAATTTTGGGGTTATGAGATAGTTTATAGGTGTATTCAAAACTAATGAGGATATCAGAGGTCAACCTAGTTTTGAGAACTTAAAATCTTGGTTATTGATTCTGGAGAAACTGAGTAGAAGGTTAGTAATGGAAAAGAGAAGTTAATTGTGTTTAATAAGGATATTAAACAAGATGTTCGAGGAAATGACTAGGGATAAGAGAACACAAAGTTATGGAAGTTTAGAGATTGTTGTGAAATATTTTTAGGAGAATATTCAAGGTGTATGTCGAAGAAAATACGGAAGTTGATTTTATGATGGAAGATAAGTTTTGTAAGGCCTAGAGATTTAAATTAAATAATACGAGGAGAACAATTTGAACAAGTTCAAGGAATTCGTAAACGGGATTTAGAGGTTTTGGTCAAATTTAAGACAAGGTGAAAGAACTTGGAAATTTAAATAAATGGTTAATGTTGATTCCTAAATGTGAGGGCTGTGCTTCAAGAGTGATGTTTGGAAATTGGGAATTGCCTACGGTAGTCATGGTAAGGGTTTAAGTAAAGGTTAAATTTTCATATGGAGACTGGTGAGGTAAAGATATGATTGGCAAGTTATGACCAGATGAACTTAAGTATCAGAAGCAGATGACTAACTCGATCTTCATTATTTTGTGCATTAATTACCACCTCTTGAACTCCCACTTTCTAATTGAGATCCTTGACGTTCCTTATCGTGACTTTGATATTCGGAATGTAATACTAGCTGTTACCCTCCAACAAATCTTATATGCAAGACCTAGACGAGCTCACCTTCGTGTAGGTATATCATGTCCCACTAAAACCCGTCTTTTTGTACTCTATTTTCTTGATGATTTTCTGGTCAACTGGCTAAACTATAACCTCTACCATTATACTAAATTTCTTCTTATTTCAATTAGAAATCCAGCCTTGACTCAATTCTTTCGACCCGACATGTGATGTGTTCTGCTTGTTTCTTAGATGCTTAACCTTGTACCTTATCTGATTACTTGACCCGTTGGTTAAGAAACTTGGACTATGTAATTCCTTTCATCATTACCACCCTTATATCTTGTGCTGCTAAATTAGCCTTAGTTTTGCAAGCTTATCTATTTCGAGCTTGGTCATGACATATTTTATTGGGTGGCCACCCACTAACATATTGTCTAATCAGAACCGGTACATGATGGTCTGATCAACCTATTGCACTTTGGTTCGCTTTTTCATGTATCAATTACGAGAATGAGACATAGTTAAACTTGACCCTAGAGTCTCATTCGCGACAGCCTTGACAATTCTCCTTGAAATCTTTTCATCGCTATGAACCTCGTATTCGTACTCAGTCGAATTAAATTTAATCATGACCTGAACCTCCATCATTGGATGCTCGTGCTCATACTTTGATTTTTGATTTCCCTTCTTGCCCAAATCTCGTTTTATCCCGAAATTGATCAACTTAGATCGTGTCAAGACAAAAATCTATTTGTGATTTGTTGTGCCTAAATTTTAATTTTTGCCATTTTATGGAATAGTAACCTTTTAATAATTTTTAGTTGCTTGTTAATGACCAATTTTTATATAGGATGGTAGACAGCCCTACAACCTTGATGATTGTTGTTCCCTTACCTTCCCAATTAGGACACCCTAGATTGTTTGTGTGTTGATACCATAGTTGTTTTGACCTAGAATGATTAGTGTACCTAGGTGAGACTTCCAACTGCTACGGTATGCCCTGACCTTGTATACTATTCCTTCAAATTGCATGATTTAGATAAATTTAGACCTTGATTGTTGGAAATAGGGACGTCACCCCATTAGTATCAGTTGTAGATATATATAGGTTAGTCCTTGATGTGGGGATGTGTGTCTATAAACATGTAGCTTATGAGATTTATGAGAGATTATAGTCAGCCTTGATAGGATGTACTAGTCTTTTGGTGAGTATAAATGTGTTATGAGAGATAGGGGCCTATATGTCTTAGTAATGCATCGTTCCTATGGTAATAGAATGTATTAATAGATGGTTAATAGGAAGATAATAGTTTGAGCATACCTATAGCCTATGATCAGTTCCTTTTCATCCTTAGTTAAGACCACTTTAAAATAGGTCCAGTCCCTTGGATATAGGTTCCAGTCCATATTTTATTGAAGTTCCATTACCGCGTACAGCAGAGCAGTGTTGGAGGTATTCCTAGATTGACACTATTTAGATGTCCGTTTATTATTCCAGTGTTAGGAAGTGTTACCTTAGATATTGGGTAGGTTAGAGGCTCTAGAAGGAGTACTATCGATCTTAAATTTCGAGGACGAAATTTTTCTAAGGTGGGTAGAGTTGTAGCACCCAGTTTTCCAAATGAGGGTAATTTAAATTTCGTGTTTATAATTTTTAATAATGATATTTAATTCATGATATGATTTTGGTGATTTTAAATCATTTTAAAATTATTTAAATCAATGACTTGTGGTTTTGACGTTTTGCTAGTGAAACCCTAGAGACTGTTTGACCTAGAGCCTACCATGTGATTATGATATTTAATGTCATTTCTGGCCTAAGGATATTTTGCATTTGACCTCTTTGAATTATTTGATATTATTTTATTATTTATGATATTGTTTTGGGATTATTTGAGTCGGGTTCGAATTTCATCTCAATCCGACTTGTAACGGGGACCCGGGGTAACTTAGACTCTAGTTGGACCCATGCATTAGTTAGCCATGGCCCACATTTTAATTAGTCATGTTAGAAAGATTAGTCATAATCCTAATTATTAGGTTAACCATTTAGAGTTTTATTTTGACCCTTTTACCCCAAACCCTAACCAAAATTGTTTTAAACACTTGTAACTAAGGGAGGGGCAAACTTGTAATATTCAATGGGGGGGATAACCATTGTGGCCGGCCCTAATAGGACTCCATCTCATTTCCTTTTTGAGAAGTCTTCTTCCCCAAGTGCTCTCAAGCTCTCCCAAGGAAAGAAGCCTTTCTCCTTGGATTTTCTCTCCTTTAGGTAATATTTTTCTCTTTTATTTCTCCATTTTGCATTTAGGAAAGTTTTAACCATAGGAATGACCCCCATTGTTGTGTCCCTATTTTGTGTCCTCTTGTGTCCATTATGTGTCCTTTAGGGATTTCTATTGTATTATTGTTGTGTCTTGTGTCATGGAAAACCCCCAAACTTGGACACACTTTATATTTAAAATATTGATTAAATGAATTAATTCATATTAAATCTCAGATTTGAATATGTAGAGATGTGTTCTTGAGTACTTATATTTCATTCATGTATCTCTTATAGATTGTTCATGTTACATATATAGATTTGTGTATGTAAAATAATCTATATAAATATATTGGAATGTATCTATATTTATATATGTAATAAATGGTTCATGATGATTATATAATCATGTTTGTGAGTGTGGTTCCTCATATTATTATTGTCATTATGTTGTGGATAATTAGGATATATATTGTGTATTCTTTGGCTCAAACTATCTAAATCCTCATGATTTTATCCACGTTTTTTTAATTTCACAGCCTAACTAGAAATGTCTAACTTCTAGCTCAAAGCTCGGTTTAATCTCCCTTTTTTTTAAAGAAGTGTATTAAGTTAGCTTCCAAAAACATGTATTAATAGGCCTAATCTTTCTGTACTTTCGTAGAATTATTGAGTGTCAGCTGTACGAAAGACAAACGCGTTCTCGGTAGTTTTTGCGATTCCGGGAGTTTTCGGAAAAAAAATGCGATCCGTTGAAGTTTCGGAAAGCTAACACATAGATCATAACATACTTAACTTAGGTTTTAATTCATGCTGAGATGGTACAGTATTGATTATTAGTAGGAGTTACTATTCGTCATATGCATTTTGTGCACCCTTGTGTGTAATATAATGTTCTATTTGATTTTAACCCATGTTAATGTATATACATTATGTAATTAAATAGAGAATGTAAGCATGAGTAAATGGTTAAATAAATGATGTATGAGGTGTAAGTATCCTATCTAATGTAAGCATGTATAAGTATGGCTTGTAATGAATGTAGGTTCCATAGTATATAATGTATGGTGCATATAGTAGTGCAAGAGAATAAATGAATGATGAATGAATGCAAGCATGAATGTAATGTATAATAGCTGTAATGTATGCAATATACAAGTTAATGAGATGTAATGTTCTATGTTAACACAAAATCCTATATTACCTCATGTACCCCTTACACTATGTTGACATATCACACTTGACACTTTGTTCACTTACACTTTGACACTCTTTGATATGTATACACTATGTATGCCCATTTAACCCTCACTTGCCCCTTTGCCATGTTCACATACACACACATAGCCTCTTAAATAAGTATTTATGAATATAGTTAACTTAGCTATGTATGTATATTATATATGTTAGCATATTGTGTTGTAATATATAAGTTTATATAACCATTTGAAACCATGATTATAGACCTAATGTTGAATACCAATATATGCATGTGTATATATGTGTAGACATATATCTTAAGGTAATAGATTACCTAGTGTATATCCAATGTGAATTTTTGCCTATTTGAGTATTGAATAATTGCATGCTATATAGAGTTGGGTGTATGTTGGCTTGTATAGCCTTGTATTGATGTGTGCTTGCTAGGATAGTCTTGGTTAGGCCTAGTAAGACTTGCTGGGTTAGGACATGACCTAGTTGACTAGTACAGTTGACCAGAGTTGACCAAGGGTTGACTTTGGCCTTGTTTGACCTAGATTCATGTAGAATACATTGTAGTGCTTTATATTACCCTTCTGGACATGTTGTGACTTGTGCTGTTCTAATTAAAAGCCAGACACCTCTCCTCGGACAGTATCTTTACCTTGGACATTCAGATATCAGGCGAGTACATTCTCTCATCATTTCATATCTTGTTTAGGATTATATTTCCTGCTTTAGATTACTTTATAAGATGCTGACACGTTGGAAACACGGATTAGTACTATGGATCTTGTTGTGCGATGTTATCCCCTTAGCGGATACATCGGGTATTCGTGTTCGTGTACTTTATCGTGAGCATCGTGTACTCCTTGTATTTGTAACATTCGTTTACAAATCATGTAAATCGTATATATTCATGTATTCACATGATCTCGTGTGCGACTATACTTCGTGTGCAATAACATAACTTAGCTTGATCCTTGTGTATTGATTGGGACGGAGGAGTAGAAGTGGTTATGTAATCAATCTAGTAGATTACTCGTGTACAACCTCTGTAGATTACTCGTGTACAATATCGTGCCGTTTACATAAACATCTTGTGCTCTGAATCACTAGTCACTGATAGTTCTCTATAATTGTAGCTATTTACTTACAGTCTCTCTCTTTTTATCATATTTTTCTTTAGATCCTGTATCTTACTCTCTAGCATGTTTATATTTTCTAACCTGTTATGATATTGTTGAGATGTACTGTACTCGCTCCTGTCCTGACTGGACCCGTTGATAAATTTTACAGATAGCTTGGAGATTGTCTGCTATCCTAGAGGAGACACATTAGAGGTTGTTTAGATAGTTATTTCAATTGTCTGGAGTTGTATTTACTTTATGGATTACTATCTGAGTTTGGAGATTTGAGATGTATTTCTGGATTTGTGTATCTTAGACACTTAGATTTCTCTCTGTTGTACCTCTTTTGGATTTCATGTTTTATCTATCCTTATTATGCTCTACCTTAGATGTGATTGAGTCTGTACCTGCTATGTCACCCCCATTCGGGGAGTATAAACTGTTTAGCCTTATACTGTTAGATGCATGAGACCTAGGACAGCGTTCTACCGCCGACACTGCAACGTAGGCTGGACGTACCCACTTCTCGTGCCCTAACTCTAGGTGCGGGTCGTGACAGAAGCCCTGAGACGAAGTCCATCGTAATATGTTCCCACTTCCACGGAAATGGGTAACGGCTGCAACAAACCAGCTGGCCTCTGGCGCTCCGTCTTGACCTGCTGGCAAACTAGGCATCTCGAGATAAACGTGATACATCCCTTTTCATCTCGTGCCACCAAAATGTTCCCGCAAGTCATAGTATATCTTGTTAGCACCAGGGTGAATAGAATATCTCGATCGGTGTGCCTCCTACAAGATTGCCTCTACTAGCTCTCCCTTCGGTACGTACAGTCGGCTGTCATGCCTCAAGGATCCATCCTCTGCTATAGTGAAGTCATCCAGCAATCCAGCTAATGCCTAGGCTCGAAGTCTGCGAAGGCTCTCATCTGTAGACTGCGCCTCCGGATCTGCTCTATCAAACCTGACAGAATGTCAAGCGCCATTATCTGTATCACTGATCCTGGCCGAACTAGCTCGATATCGAGCTTCTCCAGATCCTCTCGCAAATGCCGATCAATCATCAGGTACCATGCCATCGGATGCCTGCTCAGCACATCCGCCACCATATTTGCCTTCTCGGGGTGATATTGTAAATCGATGTCGAAGTCTTTCATCAACTCCAACCATCGTCTTTGCCTCATGTTCAGCTCTTTCTGCGTAAACACATACTTCACACCTTTTGTGGTCAGTAAATATTTTCACACGCTCTCCGTATAAGTAATATTTCCATAACTTGAGTGCAAAGATCACCGCAGCTAACTCGAGGTCATGGGTAGGATAATTCTGCTCATGAGTCCGCAATTGCCTAGATGCATAAGCAATCACTTTCCCATGCTGCTGTAGGACATCCTAGCCCCTTTCCAGAAGCATCACTGTATATGGTGAAACCTCCAGAACCTGAAGGTAAAGTCAGAACTGGAGCGGTCGTCAGCCTCCTCTTCAGCTCCTCAAATGCTGCCTGGCAGTCCTCCGATCGGATGTACTCTGCGTCCTTCCCGTCAGCTTCGTCATGGGTTCAGCTATCCTAGCAAAGTCCTGGACGAACTTTCTATAATAGCCTGCTAAACCCAGAAAGCTCCTGATCTCTGAAACTCACGTCGGCCTTCCATGTCTCAACTATAGTAATCTTCCTGGGATCCACCGAGATTCCATCTTCAGTAACTACATGGCCGAGAAACTCCACTCGGTCTAAAAAGAACTCGTACTTCGGCAATTTGGCAAACAATCTCTCCTGCCTCAGAATCCCTAAAACTATCCGCAAGTGCTCTGTATGCTCCTCCGGCGTCTTCAAGTATATCAGGATGTCGTCGATAAACACTAAGACGAAATTATCCAGATACTGGTGAAATATCTTATTCATCAAATTCATAAAGACAGCTGGCGCATTTGTGAGACCAAATGGCATCACCAGAAACTCTACTGCCCTACTTCGTGTTGAATGCCGTCTTCTGGATGTCTGCTGCCCTAACCTTCACCTAGTGGTACCCGGATCTCAAGTCTATCCTGGAAAACACCTTCGCCCTACTCAACTGGTCGAACAAATCATCTATTCTGGGCAAAGGATATTTGTTCTAGATGGTGATGGCATTCAAGGCCCGGTAGTCAATACACAACCGGATTGTACCATCCTTCTTAGGCACAAAGAGCACTGGCGCTCCCCATGGAGAAGCACTGGATCGAATGAAACCCTTTTTCAACAGGTCATCAATATGCTCTTTCATCTCTACGGCCTTCTTGGGATTCACTCTATAGCAAGCCCAGGATACTGGTGATGAACCCGGCACTAAATCTATAGTGAACTCCACATCTCTGTCAGGCGGAAGTCCTGGAAGATCCTCTGGGAATACATCCATGTAAAACCCCTAAAATTTCTACTTTTTGTACTGATTTAAAATTTTGTATTTTACGTCACGTAGTCGTATTGTACGTCGTGTACGAAAATTTTATTTTTTCGAAATTGCTCGACGAGTGCGAATATGTGCGAGCGTACATATTTTTAGAAAAACATTTTTTCTATTTTATAGTTTCAATATAATATATGTAATAATTTGTTTTAGCTATCGTACCAAACTTTCAAGCTAATTATATTTATTTATTGGTACAAAGCCTTTTGTTTATAGCAATTATTGATAAATATTATTGTGCATACATTTCCTAAAATTTTTACTAGCCTATGTTAAATAAAAATATAATTTTGAGATTTATTAATATAATATTTTATAATTCAAAAATATTATTATTTTCAAAATTATTATTATTGGTATTTTTGGAAAATATATTTGAAAATTTTGGTGACCATTTTAAATCTTGATTTAAATTTATGGATTTATTTAAATAGTTAAGTACTTGAAATTTGATTTATCATATTCGATTTTAAACTAAAATTTAATTTGATTTAAAATTTGATTTGTATTGGATTTGGATTTGGTTTTGATTTCATTGTTTTAAATTAAATTGCGAATTATTTAAATTGGGTTTTAAAATACTCCTAATTCTTATCCAATTGGGAATTCCCACATCCTATAAATCCCCACAAAATTCTTCCACCACAAGTGCAGTGCCTCGTGTTCGTGTTCGTGTCCGTGTCCCCTCTCCGTTCTTATTCCAATATATACATATACATTGTATCCCTTGTGTCGGACACTCCCCGACACATACAACCAAATAAAAATCCTAAACCTAGCATAACTTTCCACCTCCCTCGCCTCCTACTATCCCCCGTTGACCCGAAGTACACACCAAACCCAGCAACCACCGTATCCCCGATCACCCCGTCACCCTGACACACCCTCTCCTCCCGAACCCTGCTCGCAGTATCCCCAAACCACTTCAAAACCACCACCTCCTTGGCCTGACCATGCCACCGGCCATGCCACCGGCCGTCTTTCTCCACCTCGTCTCCAAACCCATCACCATCGTCATAACCGCGACAACCGCCGCCACCAATATGACAACCACCGACCTCATCTAAAAAGTCAGCACCACCGCCAGACCTAGCCACCACCAAACTCGTCGCCGACCACCACCATCACCGCCACCCATCACAGCCCAATAGAAAAAGTAGAAAACCCCAACCTTAGACTCACATCCGCCGCGATTCCCGCGAGCACGGCCATCGTCGACATGCACCACGCCTGCCACCACCCACCCCCGGCACTGCGACCCTTGTCGCCGCCCCTGTCCTCGATCTTCGCCGCGCCGTGCTCACCCCCGCTCGTCGGCGCAGTCGCGTCACCGGAGGCCTCTTCCTCCGCCGCCACTAAACGTCAGCCGCGCCGAGCGCCACCCGCGTAAGCGTCGCCGCTCCTCTCTCTCTCCTGGGTCACCATCTCCTGTTCCCCTCTTCCCCCGCCGCTTGCGCACAAGATCCCGCCGTCGCCGCGCAACCCATCGCCGGCCAAACCCTCTCCCGACGACCTCTCCCCGTACCTCCGCTCCTCTACCGCATCGATCCCCCTCCAACTCTCTCCTTCTCATGCTGCTTCTTCATTTTCTTTTTCTTTTTTTTCCAATTTTTCTCTCTCTCTCTATCTCACAGACTACTTCTATTACTTTGAGTTTTGAGCAATTCGAAAGAAGAGCTCTCTCTCGAAAAGAGAGAGCCGCACACAGTATCTGTTGGGTTGTTTTTTATTAATATTATGATTAGATATTTTATTTTTATTAATATTTATTATTATTAATTATTGTTATTATTATTATGATTATTATTTTAATTATTCTACTTAGTATGGAAGAAAACCGGCAGCTTGTTGGCCTAAATTTTTGCTTGTTTTGATTTTTAGTGTTTTGATTAGTTTGTTTCTTTTAATATCTATTATTTTTATTATTATTTTATTAGATTCTTACTTTATTCTGTAATCTTTTAAACAACCGTGCTGTTATCAGTAATATTTTAATAGTAATATTTTTGTTATGTCATTTATTGTTATTATTATATTATTATTATTATTATTATTATTACTATTATTGTTAATATTATCATTATTACTACTGTTAGTATTATTATTTTGTTGTCATGCTAAATTTATAATTGCATTATTATTATCATTTAGAAAATTTTACATATATTTTCAAGCTAGTTTTAAAAGTAGTTTTTACCACTAAGATATTATCTACAACTTATATGTATTTATATTTGACTAAGTTATAGTTTTTGGTCTGATGGAGTTAGAAATAGTTTCAAAACATTTATCCACGATATTTTAATTGGTAGAATACGGTTTGCACCTAAGAATCATGATTTACAACCTAAAAATTTTTGCCAAAAGAATATTTTATAATTTTGTATTTACTTACAAAACTACTATGACAAATAGAAATATATTTTAATATTACAAATATTTTCCTAAAATGTAAGTATATTAGTTATTCTGTCTCTTCGATTTCTATCCTGTCCTTACTCATCATATTCTCTATCCCCCTCCAAAAATTGAGACTACCTTATGTCCACCCTAACCAAGTTGACCCTTCTGGACCCAATGAAACTGTCCGTGCCACCATCCGAGGTCTCCATGTATAATTGTTGCACCGAAGTCGCAGTTCGTACCACTTTGATCATCGTAGCACACCAAGCGTACTACCAGGCAAGACACCTTGCCATTTACTGTTTAATTATTTTAGCTCATATTTCATGCATGTTCATTATTTTCTTTATGCAAAATAAACTGTGATACATGGCATAACCTGTTAGAATTTACTGTTCAGTTTTTTGCTATGTATTATTTTCTTACACATTAAACTTAGAGTTAAGGGACCACCCTTTGTGTTTACATTCATAGGCCTTGACACGTTATACCACGAAGTTGTGTGTCGCATGTAGAACACAGAAGTACGTCATTGGCTGGCCACCAGTACGTACAAGCCGTGCGATAGGAATAACCGCTAATAGAGGTTGCATGTTAGTTTGACTTAGCATTATAGAGTTAGCATTGGACGGGAAGAACATGATTGGAAGTTGACTACCACCCTATCTATCGTAGACTCGCTCGCTACTGAGGAACGATAGGTAGACTATATGCTATAGACTTGCTCGGTACTGAGGAATAGTATATGGTGTTGTGACTCGCTACTGAGGTACTGCATTGGTATTTTCTTGACTTGACCGGGTAGTCATGCGACCATGAATTGTTCTTAACTACATTCACTTAGAACGGTTAGGCTACCTTTATCCGTTAGGTATATACTCTTGGTTTGGGTACTTGTATCTGACTGTGGCTTGGAACAATAACTTGTCGCGGATTAGTTCGTCACATCTTGTCCTTGTTTGGTTGTAGGTGTGACTTACTACTTCGATGAGAAGGTATTGAACCTTGTTGGGGTCCGGATACCATATTGGATTCATGGCATGGAAAGATACGTCACCGTGAATTAGTTTACCATCTCCTGTCCTTGTTTGGTTGGAGGGATGGTACGCTCGTTCAGTAAGTGCGTATTGGACCATGTTTAATTTGATTGACTTATTTATTTGAGCAATATTTATTCAGTTTATATGGCATGATATTATGTTCTTGTTACGTCCCTCTGAGGACCTGGTTATCTCTCCAGGTGTGTGCTATTGTCTTTCGCAGATGTTCTAGCTCTAGTCGCGATCTTCGCTATTTCTTCGAGGATGATTGCATTTGGATCGTCTTCGCTTCGCTCGCCACTCATTTCATTTTCTATGTACTTTTCCTTATTTTGTTGGTAGTAGATTTGTCTCTGCCCAACATATTGTATCAAGACAAATCATTCTTATTATACGACATCTTTTATCATTTATTTGTGTGGATGAGATTAGTTATGGTTCTACTATATTTTACAGCTTACGTATATTTATTACGGCTGGCATGTCTACGTTCCTAGTCATACGTATTTTGGGATTGGGGCGTTACATGTTTTTGTGGTGGCCCATGCAGGTCAAGATAAATTGTTTGGTTACTTTACCGTACCAAGCAAGCCTGCGTATAGGATTAGAAGTCTAGGATCTCATCCACATACTTGATCTCTTTCCTTGATTTTATCTACCGTTTGACTCATCAATTGCATCTTTCTTGCTTTCTTCCCACCCCTATTCTTAACTTCCCTTCATGCTTGCTAGAGATTGACCCTACTAGTTAGTTGTCCCAAACACCATTAGTTTAATTCTTTAAGTTGGGTAGAATACCTTATGAACTAGCAACCCCTTTGACCTAGTGACCTATATTAGCAAGCTCATTTAGATCCTAGAATCTAGAGGACCTAACCCGTCTAGCCAACCAAAGATTTGGACAAGAAGACTATAGGACGACTGTATGACTTAGAATCATTCTATCTTCTTTAATTCTTAACCTCTCGTGCCTATGTATTTACCATTTTGACTAATGATGCTAATATAGCCATTGTTAGGGTTATATACTAAAAGCATCACTTTTGTAGTAACCTTATTTCCTTAATTTTGAATGAGAATCATATGGGCAAATGTTTGCATATTGTATTTTGCAAGTGTTAATGCAAATATCTGATATTCTATATTGTAGATAATATGGTGTGTAGTGTCACACAGAAGATCATATTATCAGTTTCTTATGGAGTATATAAATAGTTCACAACCTAGATGGACTTGGACATCTATTGGAAAGGTTGTAGTGTAATCTGGTATTAGTCTATCTTGACTATAGGTTTACACTAGTACACTTGTGTGTATTGAACAGGACCACTTGAGGTTGTTCTCTTTGTACTGACTACATAAGAGAACAAATACCTCCGTTATTATGGATGCTTGTACTCTTAATCCGGATATAATAACGGACATGTATATGCAATGTGCATTACTTTGACTCATAAAAGGTGAGATTCATTATGGCAACAACCTCTATGAATTGGGTAATAATATTGTATGTATGATGGGTTGTTGATTATAAATGGAATCTATGTCCCGATACATCGGGTTGATGATGTCCTCTTAAGGAGCTCATAAGGATTGTCATGTAAACCATGCAGGTGGATTATATCCGACATGACAAATAAAGTTGAGCGGTACTACTTAAGGATAAAAGATGTCGAATCAATATAGTTGTCAGTAACTTAATTTGATCGACGGACATACGATATCTTAACATGGGGAGCCAAACGAGCATATAATAAAAGGAGCCCACAAACATAATTTGGGATTAGGGAGGTAGTACAACAATAGCTCATTAGTGGACCGAGCTATTGTTAATGGGCCTGGATTGTGTGTTCGGGCTGAACACGGGATATCCAGATCCGTTAGGAGGCCTAACCCTAATTTCTCCTCATGGTCCCTGCCGTAGCCTACATATATCCTCTATTCTCTGGCCGCCAAATTAATGATTAGAAATCTGAAATTTTCTCTAAATTCGTGATTCACGTAAGGAGAGAAAGAGAGTGCTGCCAAGGAGAAGAAAAGGTTGGAAGATCGTCGCCCACACGACGTCCAACTCGAGGAAGGAATACGTACAGAAGATCTTAGGGTTTTCCGTTCGAGATTGCCAGGAATTACTTGTCTTCTTTCTGCCGTAGGTATAATTCGTGAACCCTAGTTTCTGCCTATGAAGGGTTAGAACACGTATTTGATCTGTTTAACTTTCTATCGATCAATACGCACACCAAATGAAGGGTCCCGGGAATCCCCAGTTCCATCAATTGGTATCAGATCCACTTTGGATCTACGTATTGATTGATATGTCCATGTTGTCCAATAAAACTTGTGCTATGTAATAGTCGGTAGATGTAGATCTATTCTAACTCGGTTTTACAAGCATCTTAGATCCAACTATTATGGTCCAATGCATGTTTTGATTGTGTTGTTTAAACCACGGACATGTCGTGGATGTTGTTGTTGCTGTGGATGTAATTAAAATTACGAGGGTTGATCGTGCTTATTAATTTAATTTTTTAATCTAGATTATGTGTGAACTCCTTCGGGAGGCATAGGATTGATGTAATTTTAATTATTTTTGATCAATCCAGAGGCCGACAGATAATTTTCGATGAAGGAATCGACAGCCAAAACCTAAAAAAAAAAATCGGGGACGTTGCCCCGAACCCCGCGACCTGACCGGGCAGGTCGAACCCCGTATAGATCTGCGCAGCGCCAGATTTTGGATTCGGATAGTTGAGGACGGAGCAGCAAAGATGACCGTAATAGTTAGATATTTTCTCTTATTTTTGTCATTTTGCTTTTTCTAATTATGCATGTTTATTATTGCGTGGTTATTTTTTTTGAAAAACCAAGCCTACATTAATAATGGACAACATGGACATAATATCAACTAGTAGAAAAACCCTCATTGTTAAATAACTAAGTGGGAGAGGATTTTTATTTAGTATAAATCCTATGGTCTCTATTACTGGTTTGTAGGTGATGTAATTATACTTGCATGTTGGCTTTAGTGCTTTCCTCTATATCGGATGAGTATAATTATGGATCACCAGTACAAACTTCCTTAGGGATAATTGTAGAAAGTTACCTAGTATGTGTTCACTTCTCCATCTGAAGGAACTCATTACAAGGTAATGGACTTAGTATTAAGTAATGGTATACACTTAGATACAAATAATGGTATCCTTCCCATCGGAGTCACTGCCATTATTTGTATGACCAGAGCAAGACCAGCATATTAATTTTATTTGTCATAAAGTTATATTGACATGATAGTAAAATTAATAAGAAAAATCTAATTGAACAAAGTTGAATTTGTATACGTCCACACTATCGTGGCATGCTAAATTCATGGTGTTCAATGTGTTGGTGAATTTCTTATTATTGTTTTGAGGAAATCAATATTTAGTTAATTCAAAAAGTTTTTTTTGCCCTACATAATTTTATTTATGTGATTCTCAGGATTTCAAAAAAATGGGTTCTTTCAGTCCACTTATGGTGATTCTTAAAGAAAACAAACTTACTGGACCTAATTATATTGATTGGAAACGTAATTTGGACATTGTTCTGACTGCTGAGGAGTACAAATATGTACTTGTTGAGGAATGCCCACCTAAGCCTGATGCTAAGTCTGATGAAGAGGTCAAAGAGGCTTATAAGAAGTAGAAAAAGGCAGATGAGATGGCGCGGTGTTACATTCTGGCATCTATGTCAAATGTACTGCAATATCAGCATCAGGCCATGGCCACAGCTTATGACATGATGTATAACCTCAAGGAACTCTTCGGACATCAGAGTAGAGCAGCTAGGCAGTTTGCTATGAAATGTTTGATGAATACAAAAATGGCTGAGGGCACACCAGTAAGGGATCATGTTCTCAAGATGATGGGTCATCTGAATGAGATGGAGATCCTTGGAGCTAAAATCGATAGAGAAACCCAGGTCGATATCATTCTCGGGACTCTGCCTAAAAGTTTTGACAATTTCTGCCTTAATTACAACATGAACAAAAGGTTGTATAGTTTGGCAGAACTTGTAAAAGAGCTACAGGATGCTGAATCTCTCTTTAGGCAGAGTGGTCATGTTTTTGTTTCTGAAAAGGCTTCTACTTCTAAGCCAAAAGGCGGTAAGAAGAAGAATAATATTCAGAAACAGGCAAACTTAGCAAAGAAGGGCATAGGACCTCAAGGCGCGGTGAAAAAGCCGAAAGGCAAATGTTTCAAGTGCAAAGGGTCAGGACATTGGAAGACTGATTGTCCACTTCTCAAACAAGGGAACAAAGAAGGTATATCTCATTTACTAGTAGTTGAAACATGTTTAGCGGTGTTATCTACCGGCACCTGGTGTGTAGATACAGGAGCCACTAATCATGTCTGCAATACATTGCAGGGGTTCCAGGAAACCAGACGGCTCAGTGATGTAGAGATATGCTTGTTTATGGGTGATGCTATAAAAGTATCGATCATTGCATTAGGAGATGTTACTTTATCTTTTGGTAGAAATAAGTCTTTAACATTGAGAGATTGTCTTTATGCACCTTCACTTAGAAGGAATTTAGTTTCTGTTTCTATGTTAGTTAAGGATGGATATTCAGTTTATTTTAATGACAATATTGTTATTAGAAAGAATAAACATTTTATATGTTCTGGTGCATTGGTTGATAATTTGTATGTCATTAATCCTATTTCGCCCACAATGTAACTTATGGAAATGAATAATATGTCATCTAACTTAAATAAGAGAAAAGAACCTTCTTGTATGAACCAAACATATCTTTGGCACTTACGATTGGGGCATATTAACCTAAGAAGGATTCAAAGACTAGTTGAAGATGGACCTTTGAGTTCATTGGAAGTGGAGGCACTACCAGTCTGTGAATCCTGCTTGGAAGGTAAAATGACCAAAAGGCCTTTTACGGCAAAGGGGTATAGGGCCAAAGATGTATTGGAATTGGTTCATTCTGATTTGTGTGGACCCATGACTATCCAAGCTAGAGGTGGCTTTGAATATTTTGTCATATTTATTGACGATTATTCAAGGTATGGATACATTTATTTGATGCGCCGTAAGTCTGAGTGCTTTGAGAAATTCAAAGAGTACAAGACTGAAACGGAGAAACGTCATGGAAAATGTATCAAGTCATTACGATCAGATCGTGGTGGCGAGTACCTCTTTGGAGAGTTTAGGGATTATTTATCAGAGGCTGGGATTGCATCCCAATTGACTGCACCTGGAACGCCCCAACAGAATGGTGTAGCCGAAAGAAGGAATAGAACTCTTATGGAGATGGTTAGATCAATGATGAGTTATTCGGATTTGCCAGATTCATTTTGGGGATATGCCTTAGAGACTGCAGCTTATATTTTGAACTTGGTTCCTTCTAAGTCAGTACCTCTTACTCCCACAGAGCTGTGGATTGGGCGTAAGCCTAGTCTGAAACATGTTCGCATTTGGGGTAGTCCAGCACATGTGCTGAATGGGAAAGCAGATAAGTTGGAATCTCGTACAGAAGTACGCTTATTTGTAGGCTATCCAAGAGGAACGAAAGGAGGTTTATTTTATAGTCCTAAGGATCAGAAGGTCATTGTTAGCACCAATGCCCGATTCTTAGAGGAAGACTATGTGATGAACCATAAACCCACAAGTAGAGTTGTTCTAGAAGAGCTGAGACGTGAGACACCAAGTACTTCAGTACCAACAGTACAAGAGGATGAACCACAAATAACTGCACAACGTGTCACAAATGTTACACCACAACCGATAGTACCTCGTCGTAGCGGGAGGGTTGTGATACAACCTGATAGATATATGTTCTTGGGAGAGTCGTCAGACTTCGTTTTTGAGGAACAAGATTATGATCCATGTACCTACAATGAAGCACTCCAAGATAAAGATGCAGAGTCAAGGCAAAAAGCAGTGATATCTGAAATAGAATCAGGTCTGGGAGCTTGTAGAACCACCCGTTGGTGTAAAAGCTATTGGATGCAAGTGGGTCTATAAGAGAAAAAGAGGATCAGACGGTAAGGTTGAAACCTTTAAAGCTCGGCTTGTAGCAAAAGGTTTTACTCAAAGAGAGGGTATCGATTATGAGGAAACCTTTTCTCCTGTAGCCATGCTTAAGTCTATTCGGATTCTTTTATCTATTGTAGCTCATCTCGATTATGAGATTTGGCAAATGGATGTCAAGACAGCTTTCCTTAATGGAAGTCTTGAGGAAGACATCTATATGAAGCAACCAGACGGGTTCATTGAAAAGGGCCAGGAGCATCTTGTTTGTAAGCTCAAAAAGTCTATTTATGGACTTAAGCAAGCTTCCAGATCTTGGAACATCTGTTTTGATCAGGTGATAAAATCCTATGGATTTGATCAATGTCAGGATGAATCATGTGTATACAGAAAGTATGACAGAAACGTGGTGGTGTTCCTAGTAGTTTATGTGGATGACATCTTGCTCATTGGAAACAATGTTAAGGTATTATCTGATGTAAGGGTATGGTTATCCAAACAGTTTGATATGAAGGACTTGGGAGAAGTAGGTCACATCCTTGGGATCAAAGTTCTACGAGATCGTAAGAAAAGGATGTTGGGCTTATCCCAAGCTTCCTATATCGATACTGTACTAACTCGTTTTAGTATGCAAAATTCTAAGAAAGGTTTCTTACCTTTTAGACATGGAATTGCTCTATCAAAGGAGCAGTGTCCGAGGACACCTAAAGAGATAGAGAACATGAAGGCAGTTCCTTATGCTTCAGCAGTAGGAAGCTTAATGTATGCAATGCTATGTATGAGACCAGACATCTGCTTTGCCGTAGGCATGGTCAGCAGATATCAGTCTAACCCAGGACAAGAGCACTGGACTGCCGTAAAGCATATTTTGAAGTACCTGAAAAGGACTAAAGAGTATATGCTAGTTTACCAGGCAGATAGTTTAGTTCCCTTGGGGTATACAGACTCAGATTTTCAGTCAGATAGGGATTCCAGAAAATCTACCTCAGGTTATGTGTTTACTTTGGGAGGTGGAGCCATTGTGTGGAGGAGTATCAAGCAAAAATATATTGCTGATTCCACCATGGAAGCCGAGTATGTGGCAGCCTCTGAGGCAGCCAAAGAAGCGATTTGGCTCAGAAACTTTCTATTGGACTTGGATGTGGTACCTAGTTTGCCTAAGTCTATTACACTTTATTGTTATAATAGTGGTGCAGTTGCAAACTCGAAAGAACCATGAGTCCATAAGATAGGCAAACACATTGAGCGTAAGTACCACCTGATACGAGATTTCGTAAAGAAAGGAAAAGTTGCTGTGATCAAGATAGCATCAGCCGACAACCTAGCTGATCCCTTTACAAAGAGCTTACCAGCTAAGGCTTTTGACAGTCATATTGAGGGAATGTGAGTCAGATGTGTAGCAGCATGGCTTTAAGTATAAGTGGGAGATTTGTAACAGTATACTGAAAAGCAATGCTTTGAGTATAAGTGGGAGATTGTTTGGGTTATATACTAAAAGCATCACTTTTGTAGTAACCTTATTTCCTTAAATTTTGAATGAGAATCATATGGGCAAATGTTTGCATATTGTATTTGTTGCAAGTGTTAATGCAAATGTCTGATATTCTATATTGTAGATAATATGGTGTGTAGTGTCACACAGAAGATCATATTATCAGTTTCTTATGGAGTATATAAATAGTTCACAACCTAGATGGACTTGGACAATCTATTGGAAAGGTTGTAGTGTAATCTGGTATTAGTCTATCTTGACTATAGGTTTACACTAGTACACTTTGTGTGTATTGAACAGGACCACTTGAGGTTGTTCTCTTTGTACTGACTACATAAGAGAACAAACACCTCCGTTATTATGGATGCTTGTACTCTTAATCCGGATATAATAACGGACATGTATATGCAATGTGCATTACTTTGACTCATAAAAGAGTGAGATTCATTATGGATCAACAACCTCTATGAATTGGGTAATAATATTTTATGTATGATGGGCTGTTGATTATAAATGGAATCCATGTCCCGATACATCGGGTTGATGATGTCCTCTTAAGGAGCTCATAAGGATTGTCATGTAAACTATGCAGATGGATTATATCCGACATGACAAATAAAGTTGAGCGGTACTACTTAAGGATAAAAGATGTCGAATCAATATAGTTGTCAGTAACTTAATTTAATCGACGGACATACGATATCTTAACATGGGGAGCCAAACGAGCATATAATAAAAGGAGCCCACAAACATAATTTGGGATTAGGGAGGTAGTGCAACAATAGCTCATTAGTGGACCGAGCTATTGTTAATGGGCCTGGATTGTGTGTTCGGGCTGAACACGGGATATCTAGATCCGTTAGGAGGCCTAACCCTAATTTCTCCTCATGGTCCTTGCCATAGCCTATATATATCCTCTATTCTCTGGCTGCCAGATTAATGATTAGAAATCTGAAATTTTCTCTAAATTCGTGATTCACGTAAGGAGAGAAAGAGAGTGCTGCCAAGGAGAAGAAAAGGTTGGGAGATCGTCGCCCACACGACGTCCAACTCGAGGAAGGAATACGTACAGAAGATCTTGGGGTCGTCCACTCGAGATTGCCAGGAATTACTTGTCTCCTTTCCGCCGCAGGTATAATTCGTGAACCCTAGTTTCCGTCTATGAAGGATTAGAACACGTATTTGATCTGTTTAACTTTCTATCGATCAATACGCACACCAAAGGAAGGGTCCTGGGAATCCCCAGTTCCATCAATAGCCTAGTGTTTGCAAGCTAATTCTTTATCGAGCTTGATCAAGGCATATGATATTGAGCGGCCGCTCACTAACATATTGTCTAATCAGAACCGGTGCATGATGGTCTGATCAACCGAGTGCACTTTGGTTCGCCTTTTTTTATATATCAATCTACGTGGATGGGATGTAGTTGAACTTTCCCCTTAGAATTCCATCCACGACTGCCTTGACAATTCCTTTGAAATTTTATTCGGTCGCCTTTGAACCACGTATTCGTATTCGATAACGTCTCCTTTGAACTCTATATTGTTTTCGCCTTCACCTATTTTAGAAGGACGAAGGCGTTATACTAGAACTTTCTCTAGCCTTCCTATCGGCTATGACCATTCTTACTCGATGTTGCTATATCTTTATCCTAAACTAATCGACCCTATCAAGACCCTCTAATCGCTTAATTAAAGCGAATCTATTTTCGTTCTATTAATCATGACCCTCATCCATTACCCGTGACCATACCATATTATTTTTCTATGATCTAGATTGTGATTTCTTACGGCATGATTTTGTTATTGATCGTTCCTCATCGATACCCCTTGTGTCTTCTCATCCCCTACGAATTCTTAATTTCGAGGACGAAATTCTTTTAAGATGGGTAGGATGTAAAACCCCTAAAATTTCTACTTTTTTTTATACTGATTTAAAATTTTGTATTTTATGTCACGTAGTCGTATTGTACGTCGTGTACGAAAATTTTATTTTTTCGAAATTGCTCGACGAGTGCGAATATGTGCGAGCGTACATATTTTTAGAAAAACTTTTTTTCTATTTTATAGTTTCAAAATAATATATGTAATAATTGTTTTAGCTATCGTACCAAACTTTCAAGCTAATTATTTTATTTATTTATTAGTACAAAGTCTTTTGTTTATAGCAATTATTGATAAATATTATTGTGCATACATTTCCTAAAAATTTTACTAGCCTATGTTAAATAAAAATATAATTTTTGAGATTATTAATATTAATATTTTATAATTCAAAAAGATTTATTATTTTTGAAATTATTATTATTGGTATTTTTGGAAAATATATTTGAAAATTTTGGTGACCATTTTAAATCTTGATTTAAATTTATGGATTTATTTAAATAGTTAAGTACTTGAAATTTGATTTATCATATTCGATTTTAAACTAAAATTTAATTTGATTTAAAATTTGATTTGCATTGGATTTGGATTTGATTTCATTGTTTTAAATTAAATTGCGAATTATCTAATTGAGTTTTAAAATACTCATAATTCTTATCCAATTGGGAATTCTCACATCCTATAAATAGGCAGGTACTCCTCCAACTTTTTATCATTCCCCACAAAATTCTTCCACCACAAGTGCAGTGCCTCGTGTCCGTGTTCGTGTCCGTGTCCCCTCTCCGTTCTTATTACAATATATATACATATACATTGTATCCCTTGTGTCGGACACTCCCCGACACATACAACCAAATAAAAATCCTAAACCTATCATAACTTTCCACTACCCTCGCCTCCTACTATCCCCCGTCGACCCGAAGCACACACCAAACACAGCAACCACCGTATCCTCGATCACCCCGTCACCCCGACACACCCTCTCCTCCCGAACCCTGCTCGCAGTATCCCCAAACCACTTCAAAACCACCACCTCCTTAGCCTGACCATGCCACCGGCCGTCTTCCTCCACCTCGTCTCCAAACACCATCATCATCGTCATAACCGCGACAACCGCCGCCACCAACATGACAACCACCGACCTCATCCAAAAAGTCAGCACCACCGCCAGACACAGCCACCACCAAACCCGTTGCCGACCACCACCATCACCGCCACCCATCACAGCCCAAGGTAGAAAAAGAAGTAGAAAACCCCAACCTTAGACTCACCTCCGCCGCGGTTCCCGCGAGCACGGCCATCGCCGGCATGCGCCACGCCTGCCACCACCGCCCGGCACTGAGACCCTTGTCGCCGCCCCTGTCCTCGATCTCCGCCGCGCCGAGCTCACCCCCGCCCGCCGGCGTAGCCGCGTCGCCAGAGCCCTCTTCCTCCGCCGCCACTAAACGTCAGCCGCGCCGAGCGCCACCCGCATAAGCGTGGCCGCTCCCTCTCTCCCTGGGTCGCCATCTCTCGTTCCCTTCTTCCCCTGTCGCTTGCGCGCAAGATCCCTCTGTCGCCGCGCAACCCATCGCCGGCCAAACCCTCTCTCGATGACCTCTTCCCGTACCTCCGCTCCTCCACCGCATCGATCCCCCTCCAACTCTCTCCTTCTCCTGCTACTTCTTTATTTTTTTTTTCTTTCCAATTTTTTTCTATCTCTCTCACAGACTACTTCTATTACTTTGAGTTTTGAGCAATTCAAAAGAAGAGCTCTCTCTCGAAAAGAGAGAGCAGCACACAGTATCTGTTGGGTTGTTTTTTATTAATATTATGATTAGATATTTTATTTTTATTAATATTTATTATTATTAATTATTGTTATTATTATTATTATTATTATTATTATTATTATTATTATTATTATTATTATTATTATTTTAATTATTCTACTTAGTATGGAAGAAAAGCTGGCAGCTTGTTGGCCTAAATTTTGCTTGTTTTGATTTTTAGTGTTTTGATTAGTTTGTTTCTTTTAATATCTATTATTTTTTTTATTATTATTATTAGATTCTTACTTTATTCTATATATCTTTTAAACAACCGTGCTGTTATTAGTAATATTTTAATTGTAATATTTTTGTTATGTCATTTATTGTTATTATTATTATTATTATTATTATTATTATTATTGTTATTACTATTATTATTAATATTATCATTATTACTACTGTTAGTATTATTATTTTGTTGTCGTGCTAAATTTATTAATTGCATTATTATTATCATTTAGAAAATTTTACAAATATTTTCAAGCTAGTTTTAAAAGTAATTTTTACCACTAAGATATTATCTACAACTTATATGTATTTATATTTGTCTAAGTTATAGTTTTTGGTCTGATGGAGTTAGAAATAGTTTCAAAACATTTATCCACGATATTTTAATTGGTAGAATACGGTTTGCACCTAAGAATCATGATTTACAACCTAGAAATTTTTGCCAAAAGAATATTTTATAATTTTGTATTTACTTACAAAACTACTATGACAAATAGAAATATATTTTAATATTACAAATATTTTTCCTAAAATAGTAAGTATATTAGTTATTCCGTCTCTTCGATTTCTATCCTGTCCTTACTCATCATATTCTCTATCCCCCTCCAAAAATTGAGACTACCTTATGTCCACCCTAACAATGTTGACCCTTCTGGACCCAATGAAACTGTCCGTGCCACAATCTGAGGTCTCCATGTATAATTGTTGTACCGAAGTCGCAGTTCGTACCACTTTGATCATCGCAGCACACCAAGCGTACTACCAGGCAAGACACCTTGCCATTTACTATTTAATTATTTTAGCTAATATTTCATGCATGTTCATTATTTTCTTTATGCAAAATAAACTGTGATACATGGCATAACCTGTTAGAATTTACTGTTCAGTTTTTTGCTATGTATTATTTTCTTACACATTAAACTTAGAGTTAAGGGACTCCCCTTTGTGTGTTACATTCATAGGCCTTGACACGTTATACCACGAAGTTGTGTGTCACATGTAGAACACAGAAGTGCGTGATTGGCTGGCCACCAGTACGTACAAGCCGTGCAATAGGAATAACCGCTAATAGAGGTTGCATGCTAGTTTGACTTAGCGATTATAGAGTTAGCATTGGGCGGGAAGAACATGATTGGAAGTTGACTACCACCCTATCTATCGTAGACTTGCTCGCTACTGAGGAACGATAGGTAGACTATATGCTATAGACTCGCTCGGTACTGAGGAATAGTATATGGTGTTGTGACTCGCTACTGAGGTACTGCATTGGTATTTTTTTGACTTGACCGGGTAGTCATGCGACCATGAATTGTTCTTAACTACATTCACTTAGAACGATTAGGCTACCTTTATCCGTTAGGTACGAGTACTCTTGGTTTGGGTACTTGTATCTGACCGTGGCTTGGAATAATAACTTGTCGCGGATTAGTTCGTCACATCTTGTCCTTGTTTGGTTGTAGGTGTGACTTACTACTTTGATGAGAAGGTATTGAACCTTGTTGGGGTTCGGATACCATATTGGATTCATGGCATGGAAAGATACGTCACCGTGAATTAGTTTACCATCTCCTGTCCTTGTTTGGTTGGAGGGATGGTACGCTCGTTCAGTAGTTGCGTATTGGACCATGTTATAATTCGATTGACTTATTTATTTGAGCAATATTTATTCAGTTTATATGGCATGATATTATGTGTCTTGTTACATCCCTCTGAGGACCTGGTTATCTCTCCAGGTGTGTGCTATTGTCTTTCGCAGGTGTTCTAGCTCTAGCCGTGATCTTCGCTATTTCTTCGAAGATGATTGCATTTGGATCGTCTTCGCTTCGCTCGACACTCATTTCATTATCTATGTACTTTTTCTTATTTTGTTGGTAGTGGATTTGTCTCCGCCCAACATATTGTATCAAGACAAATCATTCTCATTATACGACATCTTTTACCATTATTTTGTGTGGATGAGATTAGTTATGGTTCTACTGCATTTTACAGCTTACGTATATTTATTATACGGCTGACATGTCTACGTTCCTAGTCCTACGTATTTTGGGATTGGGGCGTTACAATCCATAAACTCCCTAATGATAGGGTGTGGCGGTGCTACGTCCCCAACTGTCGCGCAACATACTACCCTCATGACAATCTATAGATGCATGGGCATAGCTAAGCCAGTCCATCCCCAATATGATATCATAACCGGGGAGTGGCATCACAAAGAATCGCCCCTCAAAATCTCTTCTGGCTATTGTAATAGAGCATCTATAGCTAGCTCTAATAGGCACTGGTCCTCCTTCCGTCATTACTCTACTAATCTCCGCAGTAGGTGTAGATACTAAGTGATGTTCATGCATAAACTCTAATGACAGGAAGCTATGAGATGCACCAGAATCAAACAAGCATAGAGCTAGAAAAGTATGTAAATAAACATGACCTGTGATGACGTCAGCTAAGTAATCTGGCTCTGAGACCTGCTCCGGCTCCGGCTCAAGGGCTAGGCTGTAAACCTTCCCCTGGGGTCCCTTCTGCTGCTGCAGATGTTGCCCAAACCTCTGCTGCTGAGTCAGAAGCGGTCCTCTAGGTCCATTGGCTACTGGGCATTCCCGTATCATGTGGGTGGCAGACCCACAAACTAAGCACTGCTTTAACCTCTTCCTGCAGACGGAGAAGTCATGACCTGGTCTTCCGCAGAAAGAACATATAGCTCCCCTCTGCTGCTGCTGCTGCTGTCGGGGTCCCGGGGCTCTAACTGGCGGGGTCGGGTGATGTGATGTAGGGGGACGGTAAGTCTGCTAGGGCGGCATCGGTGCTGTCTGCTGGAAAGCCTGACGCTTGGACAGTCCCTCATGATGTACAGAAGTCGGCCTCTTGCTAGACAGAAGACGCTCCTCAATGCTTCGGGCCAACTCTAGGCTCTGGTAGTAGTCAGTCGTACCGTTTGCCACTATAAGAATGCCAATGTCTGGAACTAGACCATGGCAAAACCTACGGGTCATCTCCTCTGGATCTGTAACCAGACTAGGAGCGAAACGGCTCAGGCGACTAAACTCTGCCGCATACTCATCAACAGAACGGTTCCCCTGCTGGATGTTCTGGAATCGTAGCCCCATGGCTACTCTAGCAGTGGTCGAGAAGAATTTCTTCTTGAACTGGGTCTTGAACTGATCCCAAGTGGCCCTCCCTCTTGCAAACAATGGCTTATTCCAGAACCAAACTCATGCCAAGTCTATCAGTAGAAATCCTGCTGCCTCGACCTGGAGGTCATCCGGCATCCTAACTCCAAGGAGCTTCCTCTCTATCGAGTCTAGCCAGTCATCTGCTACTACTATGCCCTCAGTCCCTGAGAACTCCTTGGGATTTAGACCCATGAAGTCCTTGATCGTCCCCGCTCTCTGTCGTAGCTCTACATGTGGTGGGACCACGGGACGTCCCTCAGAACGCTCCATACTCTGGCGGAGTAGGGTAGTCTGCTCCTGATGGGTTGTTAGGAACCCCTGAATCAGATTGAGCAGCTGGTTCCCATCGAGTGTGACGGAAGCCTGGGTAGGTATAGTGATAGGGGGTGGTAGAAGTATTGGGTCCTGCTGGGCATATGATGTGGAAGGTGGTTGTGGTATCTGGGTTTATGGATTTGTGGAGTGGGGGAGTGTGGTAGGTGGAGGTATATCAGTCAACTGGTCAGCTGACTGGATAAGGAGGGCTCCATTCTCAGGTGTAACATACTGGGACGAACGAGTAAACACCATCTAAATTACAATAAAAAGGACTTATAAGGACTTGTTAAAGTAAGCAATCATAGACAAGAAAATCAAATTATAATAGCAAGCATGTGATGTATTTCCTATGTTGCAATCCTAGCATTCCTCTAGGTATTCTAAGCGTCATTCCTAATGTTGTCTAATTACCTTAAGTTCCTAATTGCAGGCATGCTTGTTACAATAACGTAACCAAACAATTTAGTCTCGACCTGCATGGGCCACCACTAAAAACATGTCACGACCCGTTACCCAAATTGTTTGGCCGGGCCGAGTCATGTCCAGCCTACGCTTGAGATAAAATATAGTAAGCTGTTCTAAAGACAACATGATAAGACTAAATGTGCTAACAGTTCTATAAGTGAATAAAAGTCATAAATGCTCCAAACACAAAAGTCGTCTCATATATAGAAATATGTCCAAAGTACAAGTGATCTGAAATGTAAAACTGGATACATGTCCAGTTATAAAATATGTAGCCTAATACATGACTACACTAAATATCCCAAACAGCTATGCAAACTAGACGAGTCTCCCCGCAGGAACATCCTCGTATGGCAAAGCCGGGTCCTCAGTAGTATCTCCATAATATGAGTCGTAGAGTAACTCCTCCTCAGTAAGGACACCTACAATATTATCCTGTCAGAACGGGAGCAAGTACTGAATCTAACAAACTAGCATATGAAACATGGAAATGAACATAAGAGGAATAACTGGAAAGCATGGCATCACACAATCTATCATGGCAAGGACACATATGTCAGAGAGACAGATGTATATGTAATGTTTAAAACTGTAGCAGGTACGTGATCGTCAATAGGTGTAAAATGTACTGTGGTACAAGTATATAAAATGTACTTCCATACAAGTAAAACAAGCGATAAATGCACATACATACAAATACAGCTAGTGCGCCTACGACAAGGTATACATAGAATGCCAACCTTGCTCGGTACGTACGTACAAGTAAGGGGGTATGATCATGTACGCTACTATCAGTTTCCCCATAACCCAGGTTCTAATCATGTGAGAGATACATAAAGACTGTTTTAAACATGGTAGTAATGGAAAGTACAACATGTGATATTTTAACTTGCTACCCCAAGGATCAGTATTTAACATGGTTGGATTAGCAGTTCATTTATGTAACAGTATGTAAAGTTTGTAGAAAGTACTTGCTTCTAGCAAAGCAAGCTGCGATAAAAGTGCTATAGATGTCTGGTGACTCGTCACTGTAGAAATAAATACATAAACTTAGTTTTTACACTAAGCTAAAACACTAGGACACTAATTGGTGCAACACGACTTGTGACTAGACACCTAGCCAAAATGATAACTTTAGCATAGGAGACTAATATGGGGTGACACACTACTTTAACTAACTTTCTAGGATCTTTACACTAGTGAGGGGTGAGGTTCAATACGGCTAAAACACAAAGTAGCACAAAAAGTTACAAGTCGTAATTAATCAATAAATAAATTAAATGATCATTGTGTTTTAACAATTTTTGAGATAGACAAAAAGCTTATTTTTACTTAAAGTAAAGTACCAAAATGATCCTTGTTAATCATAGAAATTTATTATAATTTTTCTAGAATTTATTAACCAGTACAAGTATTTTATAAAAATCAGTTTTCCTAAGTATACAGAAAATGAGTTTTGGTTTCATATGCCAAACTAGTGGCAAAACTGTAAATTAAATTCTATAAAAATTATACTAAATTAGATAAATTAACATAGTATCTAAATAATATTTCTTCAGAATTTTAACAGTACTTTAAGTATTTTTAGAAATCCAAAAACCGTATTGCACACAATTAAAATTAAATAATTAATTATCTGCGTATTTTGTCCATGTATATAATTTGAACCAAAGTTCAAATACAGGACCCAAGGCCATGAATCAAGTCCAATATGACTTGTACAGGTCTTGAATGTGTGAAAATATATTTGGACCCAAAAACCCATGCTAGGCTTGGACACCAAATGGTTCCAGTAATTTAAATACACCCAAAAATACAAAGTGGTAAAAGTGCAAAATAAATATTAATATTTTAGTAAGATAAAATTATACATAATGAATATATGCATACATATGTTAAAAGTACATATATATATATATATATATATATATATATATATATATATATATATATATATATATATATATATATATATATATATATATATATATATATATATATATATTATGTTAAAAGTACATACAAATGCATACATATGTTAAAAGTACATATATATATATACATATGTTAAAAGTACATATATATATATATATATATATATATATATATATATATAAGAAAATACTTAATTATAAAGTATATATATATACAAATATTGTATACATATATATAATAGTATATATATAATAATATATATACATATGAAAATATATACATATATACATATATGTATATAAAATACAAATATATATATAAAAAATTACAAAATATAAAAATATATATACATATATAAAAATACTGCCTATATAGAGTATATACATATATATATATATATATATATATATATATATATACAAATATATGTATATACATATATATATAAATATATATATATAAATAACAGAAACAAAGAAAAGGAAAAAGAAAAAGAAAAAGTAATAAACACAGCAGCACAGGGGCTCGAACTCGGCCCACTGAGCGCGCGGGGGGGGGGTTGACTGGGTCGGGCTGGCCAGGGGGTCAGCCCGCTGGGTGTGTTAAGATTAGGTTTTTATTAGATTTATTTAGGTTAGGTTAATTAATATATAAAAAATAATAAAAGTCAATCCTGTGTCCGGACAGTTAGGGACACAGGAGTCTAAGTGTCCGTGCTATGCACGACACGCACAAACATCAATTTACGTGTCCAAACACTGGACTAGTGTCCTCGTGTCCTGGCGAACCACGCACGTGGATTCGAGACACGGACGACACGAAATGAGTCATGTTACTCACGTGTCCGACGTCGAAGGGGGGTTTGTCTAGTGCTGGACGACGGAGGAGCGGTCGGGGCGGGTGGCGCTCCGGTGGCGCTGCGGTCGTCTCGTCGAGGCGAAGCGAATGGTGGTGGTGGCGATCGACGACGATGGTCGGTGAGGCGGTGGTTGGGTACGCCGGAGTTAGGGTGTGAAACCCATGTTTTTAGTTACAAAATTTTTTTTTTATTTAATATTTAATGACTAAATTAAATTTTGCTAGAATAATGTTAGAAATTAATCATTGGTATTATTTTTAAGTGTAAATTATTTTCCAAAATAATTAACTTGGATTTTTGTATGTTGGCCAGACCCGAACCTGATAATAAACCCAAGTTATATTCAAAAAAATATTTTTTACAAAATTATTGAATTTTAAACTATACGTAATATTAGTTGGCCCAAAGCCAATTTATATTTTATAATGTTAAGTCCATGAACCATGACCCAATTGGCCCAAACTTAATATTAAAGTTTAGAGCCCAATTACAAGCCCTTATATTTTCTTAGTTTTTCTTAAAACCAATTTTTGGGTTGTAAGCCCAATAGAATGAGCCCAATATCCCATTGTAAGTTAACATTCATATATTAAGTTTCTTTAAGAGAGAATAGCAACATTCTCAAACTCTCTGGTGGGTTTTCATTTCGTATGTAACCGAAACTTTCGGTTTTCCTATAACCGATGTTCACTTGGCTCTTGGCTTTCCCACCGGTGACCGCCGGGTTTCCCGCTGCCAACGGCCGGCCGCCGGCCTTCCCCACTCCGGTAACCCTCATTTTTGCTACTCCTATTTAAACCCTCCTCCTTCTCCACTCTTCCCCACACCATCTTTTCTCCAAATCTCTGAGAAAACCCTTTTCCGGCGAGTTTCCCGGCGATCCCAAGTTTCCAGACCCGATCCGAGCTTCCCTCGGTCAGATCGGGCCGCCCCTTCTCGGCGCACCTCCCCGGGCCGCTCGACCCGATCCGCGCCCTTCCCGTGACCGCCGGCGAACCCGTACGGCCCCCGTCCCCGTTCACGCCGGCGATTCCGCGCCCGCGTCCCCGCCGCCGTCCCCTGGCCGGCGCCCACCCCCGGCTACCTGCTGCCCCGTTGGCGTTTTCCGGTGACGCTGTCTGTTTTCGATTCTGACCCGTTTCTATTCCGAGCTCCAATTTCGGTTTTGGTACACTCTGACTCTATACTCTTTAAATTGTCGATGATGAATTCTCTGGTCCGAATCCTGCGGGATCTCGGATTTTTCGGCAACGTAATTTCTACGTTACAATTTCAGTTTTTCCGAAGTTTCCGGAAACACTTGCTGTGGTTTTTCAGCTCTGAATCAGAACAATGTTCTGAGATTTCTTGGGTTTTCCGAGAAGTTTTGGAACAATTTGGGTTTCTAGCTCTGTGTTGGAGTTTGGTTAATGTTCTTGAGTTTTCTTAAGTTTCCTTAGAAATTTTTGGTGTGGGAATGTTCTGTTGGTTGATAGTTATGTTAATGGTTCTCTTTAGCTCTGTTGTGTGTTCTGTTGGAATTTGGAAAGTTGGTTTTTGATATTTGAGTTCGGATTTTTTTCAGTATTAGTTGGCTTGGGAATATATATATTATGGTGGGTTTCGGGAGTTATTTTGCAGGTATCGGACGCGTTCCCAGTTTTTGGGTTATCCCGAAAACAGAGGGAATGCTGCCGAAATTTTCGGAAAATTTATTAAAGGATTTTTAAAATGATTTGTCGGGTTAAATATTATTTTTATAATATTTTTGGGCGACGACCTTACGGTCACTGGGCCCCAGCGAAAATGCAAACGAAACCGGGTCCACCGGACGTTGAGGCATTAGCTGCAATTATGACGATTGGACCAAGTCTGAGATTCATTTGATAAAAATTTAATTTAAATTATTATTTTATTTAGTTATTAATTTGTAGGATAATATTCAAGACTAACCAAATGTTTTCTCTTATTTAAATTCGTGTAAATGGTCTGTAAGGGCATAAGCCCATTGTTTTCTATTTTTCTCTGTAGCCTGTAATTAATAGTGTAGTTTTCTTTCTTTTTCTGGGTTGCTGGTTTTTAGCGTAGAATATTAAATGAGTATGAAAACTTAGTAGTTTTCACATTAAGTTAATATAAGTTTGTATTATTTAACAAATTCACGTTTTCTTGAAAAATCTATTTTTTATATATATATAAAACTCACAAGGTTTTGCTAAATAACCTGTAAATGCGAATTTCTACATAAAAGTTAGTTAGATTTTACCTCGTTCACATTGATTAAATAAATTACTATTTGATTAAATGAGTCTTTCTCACATTTTAGTTACAAATTAGTAGTATAATAAAATTATGATTTCTCATTTAAAAACAAGGTTTAACTTTACATATTTTTGCCAATAAACTGATACATACAAAGCTTTTCCGAAATTAAAATGATAAATGGTTTTCTTTCGTAATTAAGTGCAAACTCACTAGATAATCGCGTTTGTTGTGACTTTGTTGTGTTAACGTAATAAAGACTAAAATTGACTAGGATTAATTCTAGAGATTACAACTAGCACATCTAGATACGGCTTAATTTTGGTTCTAAGTCGGGAATTTCAAATGTAGGATTTCGAGGAAGTATTTGACCAAATTTCCTGGAACAAACTCTCGATCCAGTCACAAATAACCAAGGCAAGTACAGTTATGTTTGTTCGGTAATTTAACTAGTAATTATTTTATTGCAATTTTAAACCACATTGTTACACGGAACTCTCTCCTAGAGTATTGATTGTTATTGCCTTATTGAACCTAATTGACTCGGGATATTGGGGGAGTAGTGTAGCGTCTATGACCAATACCCCTCATTGAATCTAATTGAATCTAATTGTACGAGCTTACCCCTCTCACACACGGGGATAGGCCGGATCATATCAGTGAATCATCCCAATCCGGTCATAGTCGTTACTTACTCAAATCACATTGTTTTCAATTGTAGAATTGTGAAAAATATTGTTAAAATATTTCAAATTATTTAACATTGCAAATTTCAAATTATTATTTGAATTATTCGATATTCGTGATTGTACTTTGCTCCCTCCTGACTGGAGACCAACATTTTTAGGTGATTACATCTTCGAGGATCTGATGTTTAACTCTGGCCCCGCAGAACTTGGAACCTCAGAATCATAAGGCTGGATAGTGCTTTATTTTAGTTGTGGTAATTAAATGTAATAAAAGATGTTTTTGTAATGGTTGTGGTTCTGAATAAAAGATTTTATTTTTTCGTTAGAGTTTTGTCTGTGTGGTTTACTACTGAATACAGCTTACTGCCGCCGTCTCATCAACGGTGCAGGCTGGGCATGATCCGGTTCGACCCAAGAAATTGGGATCGGGTCGTGACATATTTTTAGTGGTGGCCCATGCAGGTCAGATCTGTAAATTGGTCTAGTCAACTTAGTCTAAACCATCACGCAGTTCTGTAACTTGACCTAGGAATAGTAAAGACTTTAGGAAAACAGACTTTAGAAACAACTAGAACACTTAGATAATTTACACCATGATTACATTATAGGGCCGAAATTATTTATTTAAATATTTATTTTTGCCTGCTTCCTAGGATACCTTGTTTGTTTGTACCTAGACCTTATCTAGAATAGGCAAATTGTATCCTTGAGTATCCCATGACTCTCGGGATTATCTCCTTCTAGATCTTTATCAGATTCTAGCATACTTTAGGATCCATAATCTTTTTGGAATAAGATTGAATTTTCAATCTCCTTCCTCCCTAAGCAAACCTTTCTCCAACTTCTTGGGTTGATCAAATCTTACTTTTTCATCTTGATTTGGAATCTTGATTCATTCGCTATGAAGAATTTCAAATTCTCTTAGCAACCCTGATGAATTTTATCTACCCAATGTATTTCTATAACCATTTATTCCAATCTTTTGCTTTGACCTCCTTTCCGAATTGATTAACATTCTCGAAATAAATCATGAACCAAATTTTCTGGAATCATAAAGCCTTAGGGATATTTATGACCAGAAGAATTAGTCAGTTCATGATTCTTCTGAATAAGCTATTTTTTTCAACTCCAATATTGATTGCTATCTCCTAAATTATTCCAAAGACTTGAGAAAATTCTCATCTGTTGATTTCCTCCACTCAATCTTATTCTCTATGCAATCTCTTGATCAAGTCATGGCTTAGTAAGCTCTTATGATTAATATCATGAAGCTGGAACAGTCGGAAAAGTGATCATATTTTGAATCCATTTTAAACCTTGAATTTCCTTTAGTCATAGAAATATATTTAATTGTTTAATCATCTCAAAGCTATTTCAATCATTAGTTTTACTAGACAAATTCAAACTTGATTTTCCTTGATATCGATAAGAATTACTTTCTCTCAAAAATTTCCAATTTTCCTTAGTTGTGAAATCATACTTCTTAAAATAAATTCTGTATTCCCTGAGTGATTTATCGGAAATATTTTCTTTGGTCCTCCTTATTTAATCTGAAGCCATAATCCTTCTATCTGATCTTGTGACTAACTCTATTAATCAAAATCAAGGTTGACCGTTTCATCTTTGGAAAAATCGGAGAACAAATACTCCTCTTAAATTTTAGAACCAGTCTCTTGAAATCTCAAACCTATACTTATTTTTGATAAGTCACTTGATCTCAGAAGAACAGTCATCTACATTTTCTATCCTGTTTAGAAATTTCAACTTGTTTGAAAATTTTAGATTCCTCTGAAATTCACATGGACAAGGTTGAGGTAATATTTAGCAACCTAACATGACTCCGCACGATTACGTGATAGTCAATTATCTAAATTATGGAAAACTGTGAGTTTATTGCAGCTAGTTGCGCACTGGCGAGGCATAAACTTTAAGTTTAAATAATGACAGATATTTGTTAGGTTTCCAAATATGATTGAGACTTTGTCCTGTGTTTGATTAGCCATGAGATGGATAAAAGTTGGATGAATACTCGGTAAACCAAATTATTCAAGTTATGGAGTCAAAGATTCATTGCAGCCAGGTGCACTCTGGCGAGGCATGAATTTGAGACAAAATGACTTTGAAAATAATTAGTTTCCGAATATTATTAAGACTGTAATCATGCCATGGTTATCTTTAAATCTTTAGAGGAATTGCATTCTAGAAGTTATCCCTACTTTCAAAATTCTATCAGATTATGATCTTGTCATTTTTTTTTTTAAAACCCACCCTCACTATCTTAATTTTGTTGGTTTTACCTAAGTCATAAATTTTTCCACATTCCGAAAAATTTATATTATCTTTTTGTTTTCTCAAATAAATTGTTGACATCATTTTTTATTATTTATAATCTCATTTTGAAATTTTCTATACTATGATCATTTTATCTCGACTTTACTAATGCCTAAAATGATTTTGATCACAAACAAATATTTTATCTTAGATGATTTAAAAAAAACATGCTTATATTTTTGTATTTAGCAATCATGCCTCAAATTGGACTAAGGCTAGTAAATTAAATTGGAAAGATTAATTGCAGGAATTTATGGAATACATGAATTTTGAGATATAGAAAATACTTGTGGAAGAGGAAAATCAATGATATAAATATCAGGTACTGATATGAAAAAAATTAGAGGTTGATAAAATTGTTGATATACATTTTAGGAAGATACATCGGATGAAAAAGAATTTTTGACTTGAGGGATGACAATTGTGTGAATAAGAAGAATCAGGATTTTAATTTTTTAAAAAAAAATGGAAAGGGTGGTTGAAAGATGTAATAAGTTAGAAGAAATATAGGATTTGAGTTTAATCGTGGTATATATAAGTTTACTTGAGGATTCAGGATCAAACATGTAAATAAAGATGTAAAATCAGGATATGTACAGGATAGCCTATAATCAAAGAATATTCATCTGTGAGTAAGCAATGATAAAAACATGATGAATCATGACAAATCAAGTGTTGGAACGTAGCGTTGAAATTTATGGTTGATAAATAAGAATCGAGGCTTGATATTGAAGTATTAAGACAAGACAAAATGTAGAGTTAAATTTGAATATATTAGAAAACTGAAAGAGGTACATACTAAGTGAAAATATGGAAAACAAATTTTTTTTTTTTTTTGATTGGCAATTTAAGAATGGAATCAGAAACTCATAATCATAGAGAATAACTTTATTTCTAAGGAGGGAAGAACGAAAGATTGATGATGGTTTTGCTATGAGACAGTTAGCCTAGTTTAGATATGAGGTTACTAAGGAAAGAATATGATTGCATGATTGTACCCCTAACATCGCCTTTAAATTTCGAGGACGAAATTTTCTAAGGAGGGAAGGTTGTGAAACCCATGTTTTTAGTTACAAAATTTTTTTTTATTTAATATTTAATGACTAAATTAAATTTTGCTAGAATAATGTTAGAAATTAATCATTGGTATTATTTTTAATTAAGTGTAAATTATTTTCCAAAATAATTAACTTGGATTTTTGTATGTTAGCCAGACCCGAACCTGATAATAAACCCAAGTTATATTCAAAAAAATATTTTTTACAAAATTATTGAATTTTAAACTATACGTAATATTAGTTGGCCCAAAGCCAATTTATATTTTATAATGTTAAGTCCATGAACCATGACCCAATTGGCCCAAACTTAATATTAAAGTTTAGAGCCCAATTACAAGCCCTTATATTTTCTTAGTTTTTCTTAAAACCAATTTTTGGGTTGTAAGCCCAATAGAATGAGCCCAATATCCCATTGTAAGTTAACATTCATATATTAAGTTTCTTTAAGAGAGAATAGCAACATTCTCAAACTCTCTGGTGGGTTTTCATTTCGTATGTAACCGAAACTTTCGGTTTTCCTATAACCGATGTTCACTTGGCTCTTGGCTTTCCCACCGGTGACCGCCGGGTTTTCCGCTGCCAACGGCCGGCCGCCGGCCTTCCCCACTCCGGTAACCCTCATTTTTGCTACTCCTATTTAAACCCTCCTCCTTCTCCACTCTTCTCCACACCATCTTTTCTCCAAATCTCTGAGAAAACCCTTTTTCGGCGAGTTTCCCGGCGATCCCAAGTTTCCAGACCCGATCCGAGCTTCCCTCGGTCAGATCGGGCCGCCCCTTCTCGGCGCACCTCCCCGGGCCGCTCGACCCGATCCGCGCCCTTCCCGTGACCGCCGGCGAACCCGCACGGCCCCCGTCCCCGTTCACGCCGGCGATTCCGTGCCCGCGTCCCCGCCGCCGTCCCCTGGCCGGCGCCCACCCCCGGCTACCTGCTGCCCCGTTGGCGTTTCCCGGTGACGCTGTCTGTTTTCGGTTCTGACCCGTTTCTATTCCGAGCTCCAATTTCGGTTTCGGTACACTCTGACTCTATACTCTTTAAATTGTCGATGATGAATTCTCTGGTCCGAATCCTGCGGGATCTCGGATTTTTCGGCAACGTAATTTCTACGTTGCAATTTTAGTTTTTCCGAAGTTTCCGGAAACACTTGCTGTGGTTTTTCAGTTCTGAATCAGAACAATGTTCTGAGATTTCTTGGGTTTTCCGAGAAGTTTTGGAACAATTTGGGTTTCTAGCTCTGTGTTGGAGTTTGGTTAATGTTCTTGAGTTTTCTTAAGTTTTCTTAGAAATTTTTGGTGTGGGAATGTTATGTTGGTTGATAGTTATGTTAATGGTTCTCTTTAGCTCTGTTGTGTGTTCTGTTGGAATTTTGGAAAGTTGGTTTTTGATATTTGAGTTCGGATTTTTTCAGTATTAGTTGGCTTGGGAATATATATATATTATGGTGGGTTTCGGGAGTTATTTTGCAGGTATCGGACGCGTTCCCAGTTTTTGGGTTATCCCGAAAACAGAGGGAATGCTGTCGAAATTTTCGGAAAATTTATTAAAGGATTTTTAAAATGATTTGTCGGGTTAAATATTATTTTTATAATATTTTTGGGCGACGACCTTACGGTCACTGGGCCCCAGCGAAAATGCAAACGAAACCGGGTCCACCGGACGTTGAGGCATTAGCTGCAATTATGACGATTGGACCAAGTCTGAGATTCATTTGATAAAAATTTAATTTAAATTATTATTTTATTTAGTTATTAATTTGTAGGATAATATTCAAGACTAACCAAATGTTTTCTCTTATTTAAATTCGTGTAAATGGTCTGTAAGGGCATAAGCCCATTGTTTTCTATTTTTCTCTGTAGCCTGTAATTAATAGTGTAGTTTTCTTTCTTTTTCTGGGTTGCTGGTTTTTAGCGTAGAATATTAAATGAGTATGAAAACTTAGTAGTTTTCACATTAAGTTAATATAAGTTTGTATTATTTAACAAATTCACGTTTTCTTGAAAAATCTATTTTTTTATATATATAAAACTCACAAGGTTTTGCTAAATAACCTGTAAATGCGAATTTCTACATAAAAGTTAGTTAGATTTTACCTCGTTCACATTGATTAAATAAATTACTATTTGATTAAATGAGTCTTTCTCACATTTTAGTTACAAATTAGTAGTATAATAAAATTATGATTTCTCATTTAAAAACAAGGTTTAACTTTACATATTTTTGCTAATAAACTGATACATACAAAGCTTTTCCGAAATTAAAATGATAAATGGTTTTCTTTCGTAATTAAGTGCAAACTCACTAGATAATCGCGTTTGTTGTGACTTTGTTGTGTTAACGTAATAAAGACTAAAATTGACTAGGATTAATTCTAGAGATTACAACTAGCACATCTAGATACGGCTTAATTTTGGTTCTAAGTCGGGAATTTCAAATGTAGGATTTCGAGGAAGTATTTGACCAAATTTCCTGGAACAAACTCTCGATCCAGTCACAAATAACCAAGGCAAGTACAGTTATGTTTGTTCGGTAATTTAACTAGTAATTGTTTTATTGCAATTTTAAACCACATTGTTACACGGAACTCTCTCCTAGAGTATTGATTGTTATTGCCTCATTGAACCTAATTGACTCGGGATATTGGGGGAGTAGTGTAGCGTCTATGACCAATACCCCTCATTGAATCTAATTGAATCTAATTGTACGAGCTTACCCCTCTCACACACGGGGATAGGCCGGATCATATCAGTGAATCATCCCAATCCGGTCATAGTCGTTACTTACTCAAATCACATTGTTTTCAATTGTAGAATTGTGAAAAATATTGTTAAAATATTTTAAATTGTTTAACATTGCAAATTTCAAATTATTATTTGAATTATTCGATATTCGTGATTGTACTTTGCTCCCTCCTGACTGGAGACCAACATTTTTAGGTGATTACATCTTCGAGGATCTGATGTTTAACTCTGGCCCCGCAGAACTTGGAACCTCAGAATCATAAGGCTGGATAGTGCTTTATTTTAGTTGTGGTAATTAAATGTAATAAAAGATGTTTTTGTAATGGTTGTGGTTCTGAATAAAAGATTTTATTTTTTCGTTAGAGTTTTGTCTGTGTGGTTTACTACTGAATACAGCTTACTGCCGCCGTCTCATCAACGGTGCAGGCTGGGCATGATCCGGTTCGACCCAAGAAATTGGGATCGGGTCGTGACATAGGGTTACGGCGGGTTTAATTGGAGAAGATGGGGGATGTGGTCGGCTGTGATGGGTTGAAGTGGGGGTGGTCGAGCTGAGGGGAGTGAGGGGGTTTTAATAGGGGGTTGAGTCGGTCGGAGGGGGCGTGCGCTGGCCGGAAATGGCGGGAGCAGTCGGGTCGTCGGTCGTCGGGCAGGGAGTGGGTGAGAGGAGAGAGAGGTTGATCGTGGGGGGTAGGGTAGGTTAGCAATTAGGCCCCCATAGTTTAGGTTATTACACAAAGGCCCTATCAGAGTCTAAATGCAAATATAACATTTGCATTCCACATAAAAAAATAATTAACTAATTGCAAAATGACTTCTTAAATAATTTAGAAAAGTATAAACAGTTATTAAAACAATTTAAATATGGCATAATGATATAAAAAATAATTCTAAAAATTACAGAATGATATTAAAACTTTTTAGAAAATTGCAAATTGATATCTTTGTATTTTAAAACTCATTTAATAATCATTAAAAATTATAGAAAAATTCCTAAAAATCTTAATAATTATTTTAAGGCTAAATTTGATATTAATAATTAATAAACACTAATTAAATAAAATTTTGAAAAATAGGGGCTTACAGAAGGGACCGCTGCCGCCTCAGCAGCAGCGGTTTGTGTAGCACCAGCAGCAGGCCAGAGGAGGCCAGCAGGGGCGAGCTTTTGCCATGGCGGCCGAGGATACAGAGGCTATTAGGGAGCTGATTGCAGGTTCTGTTCTACTCGACTCCATTCCAGCTTTTACCTTATTTGATTCCGGGGCTTCCCACAGTTTTATGTCTGTATCATTTGCTGTTAGACACTGCCTTATATCTGAATCATTGTCTAGGACCTGCAATATCATGACCGGGGGTGGTATTATCCTCGTGAGTGATGTTTGCAGAGGGCGGAATATTATTTTGGGAGGTCGAGAGTTGGAGATGAGTCTGCTCGTAATGCCACTACCGAACTACGATATTATATTAGGTATGGATTGGTTGAGCAGGCACCATGCCAGCATAGATTGTCATGGAGGTAGAGTTCTGTTTGGAGCGTCAGGAGAGCCAGAGTTCGAGTTCACCCGACGGTAGGTGGAGCAGAGCAGCGGGCTTTTCTGCGGAGTTTCAATCGAGGAGCAGGCGGTTCCACATCCCTTGATTGCAGAGTTTATAGACGTCTTTCTGGAGGAGTTACCAAGGCTTCCTCCGGACAGGGATGTTGAGGTATCGATAGACTTGGTTCACGGGGCGAAACCGATTTCTTAGCATGTCTATCGCGTAAACAACGGTGAGTTGGTGAAATTGAAGAAGCAGGTGAATGAGCTGTAGGACAAAGACTTCATCCGATCGAGTTCTTCACCTTGGGGTGCTTCGGTACTCTTTGTACCCAAGAAGGATGGGTCGGTACGGATGTGTATCGACTACAGGGCACTCAACAATCTCAAGATCAAGAACAGATACCCACTATCGCGGATTGATGATACCTTTGATCAGTTGAATGGAGCTCGGGTTTTCTCGAAGATTGATCTGAGGTCAGGTTGATATCCTGAAGACCGCCTTCAGGATGAGGTATGGAGAGTTTGATTTCTTGGTTATGCCATTTGGGCTGACCAACGCCCCGATGGTATTTATGAACTTGATGAACAAGGTGTTCTACTAGTACTTGGACAAGTTCATGGTGGTGTTCATCGATGATATCCCGGTGTATTCGAAGACTGAGAAGGAGCATGAGGAGCACTTGAGAGTGGTTCTTGAGACACTCAGGAGGAAGAAGCTGTATGGAAAGCTCTCGAAGTGTGAGTTCTTTCTGGACAGAGTTGACTTCTTGGGTCATGTAGTGACTGGAGATGGGATCTCAGTGGACCCGAAGAAGATCACAGCAGTTGAGGCTTGTTAGGCACCGAGTTCAGTAGCAGAGATCAGGAGCTTCTTGGGACTGGTAGGCTACAGGAGGTTCGTGCAGGATTTCTTTCGGATTGTAGAGCCGTTGACTAGGCTGACCCGAAAGGATACAGAGTTTGTTTCGTCAGAGGAGTGTCAAGTCGCTTTTGATGAGTTGAAGAAGCGACTGACGACAGCTCCGATTCTGACATTGCCATCAGGAGAGAGAGGGTTCACTATCTACAGTGACGCCTTGGGGAAGGATTTAGGTTCTGTCTTGTAGCAGCATGGAAAGGTGATTGCCTATGCTTCCAGGCAGTTACGTCCTCATGAGAAGAACTACCCTACCCACGACTTGGATTTAGTTGTAGTGATATTTGCTTTGAAGTTGTGGAAACACTACTTATATGGACAGAGGGTGGAGATATTCACAGATCATAAGAGCTTGAAGTATGTATTTACACAGAAGGAGCTCAATATGAGGCGACGCAGGTGGTTAGAGCTGATGAAGGACTTCGACATCTCACTACAGTATCACCCAGGAAAGGCCAACGTGGTTGTCGATGCCTTGAGTAGGTATTCGATAGCCATGTGTTTGACTATGGAACGTCATTTGCTAGCAGATTTGGAGAGCCTAGGGATTAAGGTGATTGTGCCAAGAGTTAAGATGCTGATGTGGGGCCTTCAGATTCAGTCGGACTTGATGGAGAGGATCAAGTCGACGCAATTCGATGATGTTGCTCGGCGGTGTATCCGAGAGCAGGTTTGAGCAAGGCTGGTGGATGGTGAGTTTACTCTTGCAGAGGATGGTGCTTTGAGGTACGGTTCCAGGCTCTGTGTGCCCAGTGGAGAGCTCAGGGAGAAGGTCATGCAGGAGGCTCACCGATCTCAGTACTCTACACATCCTGGTGCCAACAAGACGTACAGGGATCTGAGGGAGCACGTCTGGTGGTATGGGATGAAGCGGGAGGTAGCTCACTTCGTAGCCAGATGTTTGGTCTGTCAGCAGGTCAAGGCAGAGAGACAAAGGCCAGCAGTTTTGTTGCAGCCATTGCCCATTCCAGAGTGGAAGTGGGAGCATATCATGATAGATTTTGTATCTGGATTATCGCATATACGAGGAGGTAAAGACGTAATTTGGGTCATCATAGACAGGTTGACCAAATTGGTCCACTTTTTGCCATTTAAAGTGGGTACGTCTACTGAGAGGCTTGTAGAGATGTACATACGACAGATTGTAAGGATTCATGGAGCTCAAGTCAGCATTGTCTCAGATCGGGATAGTCGCTTTATTTCCTATTTATGGCGGAGTCTGCAGACTAGTTTAGGCACTCAGCTCAAGTTTAGAACTGCATACCACCCTCAGACGGACGGACAGTCAGAGAGGACTATTCAGACGCTCGAGGACATGCTGCGGACGTGCATCTTAGATTTTGGAGGATCCTGGGAGGATCACCTGTATTTGGTGGAGTTTCCTTACAACAACAGTTTTCAGGCCAGCATTGAGATGTCACCTTTCGAGGCGTTGTAGGGGCGTAGGTGTCGTACACCCTTATCTTGGGATGATGTTGGTGAGCGAGCTTTATTGGTGTAGAAGCATGGAATTTCACAACCAGAAAGCCCATGCGCCAGACACTACATGCGCCAGAACTCAGACGAAGAACTTCACAGCAAAGTCAATAACTATAGACATTTGAAGAAGGACTTTTTATTTATATATAAAAGTCTATTACATGTCTAGAAAAGGCTGTACAAAGGAGAATTTCTACAAAGGAAAGAGCCTAAGACTACAGCCAGCGGCCATCATGCGCCTTCAGATAAGGGCAGCGGCCACCATGCGTCTCCAGATAGGCGCAGCATCACTATGCGCCACCAGTAAGGCGCAGCAGATATCATGCGCCTCCATCTAGGCGTATCCCATCATCTCTCTAGCAGCTCAGTTATGTGCATCCCTTCAGCCAAATTCTTCCAGCCAGGCTCACCTGGCCGAGCAGAGCCCAGTGCCGCTCTTCCAACCAGGCTCGCCCGATAAATGCTTCGACACAAAGCATTTAACCCTCTGGCTGGAACCAAGGAAGAGAAGAGCACCGCAAATGCTGTGGCCAGGGGAGGCTTCGAAAGAGCCTCCAAAGTCGAAGAAAGACCGTGATCGAAACCACGGCTAAAGGAGCAGCTTTCGACACAATCAAAGTGGGGAAACCCCACTTTGCAGGAAGAAAGAGCCTTGCACCGCCATTCCGATCTACGGCTCTTCCGGAATAACGGAGACGAGGCTCGAGCATCCCTATCTTTGGATGCAACAGGCACCTTCCGCCTGCCTCAGAAGCCCTCGACTCCGTCTTTTGGATGTAACAGTCACCTTCAAGTGCATCAAAGATAACACATCGTCTCATCTTCACCCTCGGGAGCACTTCGTCAGCAGAATGCACCCGTATGTTCAAGTTCATATTGGAAGAACGTGAGTGAATGAGAAGCAAATCTTCTCTCCATGCCACTATTTATAGGCCGGGCAGATCAAACCCACGCGCCAAGTGGATGGCCCTCCGAATTCCGTACAATTAATTTACATTAAATGGATGAACCGGACGCCTCGAATTCAGCCAAACGGCTATTTATAGCACTCGAAGAGCGAGACAGCCGCATCATTAAAAGACATGTCCGATGCGCCAGCCAGACAGCGCATCACACGGACGCGCCCTTCGGCATCAGGCGCATCACACAGACGTGCCCTACAGTACTCGGCGCATTATAGAGGGTGCGTCCCCACACATCTCCATACCGAGTGGAACGCCAACCGACGCGCCCACTCAGCTGTCCATCGAACGTCACCAACATTAAATGCTGAACTGACAGAGTTGGCAGCACGCCTCCCAAAGTCTGAACAGTTGACAGCTTTATTCAGAAAACGAAGCGTCGACAACGTCAGCATCATCATGACTTCCGACGGCTACTGCCACGTGGCCACCCGCATGCGCCTCTACGGCCATGCGTCCACACCCGCATGCGCCTCTACGGCCATGCGTCCAAACCAGCATGCGCCTCAAAAGCCATGCGCCTCAGACCCTTCACTGATCCCTAAAGATAGAAGAAGAGTCTCCGGTTGAAGTTTTGCATGCGCCTCAAAAGCCATGCGCCCCAGACTGATCTCTGATCCCGAAAGACAGAAGGAAAGTCGCCTGCATGCGCCTCAAAAGCCATGCGCCCCAAATGGTTTGTAACTCCTAAAGGTTATGAGCCGCAGCCTCCTCCTGTGCCCAATCCAAGGCGCAGCCCACCAGATCACTCCTCTCCACCAAATCCGAGATCTTCGAACCATGAGTCGACGACACGTGTCTTTTGACTCAACTCATCCAAGATTTCAGCAACAGAAAGATCTTCTCTCTGCTACGTGCCGGCTCACAACAGCAGTATGAAGAGTTCTCCCCCTCGATCAGGGCGCAGCATCCGTGCGCCTCCATCAGCGACCTCCACGTGGCATCCCCACACCGGCGCATCCTGCATGCGCGCATGAGCAGCCAGCCTGCAAAACTATAAATAGAAGGATCATCTCCTTCACACACACACAGAGACTCAGAACATAAGACTCACAGAGAATCCACAACAGAGAATCACCGGAGAGGCAGTTCTAGACACTCAACGTCTTCCTCCTCTCAGCAAGCTCCAGCACCCAGAGTAATCAACACCTTCAGAGAACCGATAACCGCCGTCAACCGGTCAACGGAGTCAACGCATTACCACTCGCTCCATTGGCACTAAGGACCCAGCTTAAACAAAAGTGTACTCCTAGGACTACATCTAAGTCCTATATTGTATCACTGTTCTGTTTGTATTAAGATTTCAATCAAAACAATTTTAATGGCAAACAAGCTGGCGACTCTGCTGGGGACCTCTTTCTCCTCTACCGAGAAAGTCGTGTCACAGGCCGACGACGTGAAGGTGGGCTCCTCCCACAAGACGCTGGTAGTGCGCCTCAATCAATAGGCATACGAGGAGTTCATTTCTGAAGGAAGTGCGAGTCCTTCGAAGCGGCTGTCGAAGCCGAAGAAGACCCGCGCAGTCTGGGTGCGCAAAGTCGACGCCTCGGGCACCACCGTTGAAGGGGATACGCCCGTCCAGCCTTCCCTTCCTGCTGACGTCCTCAGCAGTCAAGGTGCGCCCGCTGATGCAGCACATCTCTCGGGGAAAGCGTGCGGCTGACCACGTTCCCCAGCCATCTTCCTCTCAGGCGAGGAAGATACGTCGACGGAGCAGGGGCGCAGCCAATGCCCCGCACATTACTTCTGATGCGCCACAACGAGCCTCTGTCTTCGACAGACTCACTCGCTGTAACGGCGAGGAGAATTTGGATGCTGAATACTATGCGCCCCAGCGGGCTGGTACGAAGAAATCCAAGGCGGCACGGGCCACGCGCCAAAAACGTGCTATGCCAGCAGCCGGCCAGAGGCACGCGCTTACAATCACGCGCGCTGCCGATGGCAAGCTGTACAAGGTTGACTCAAGTGCTCCCGCACCGACAACGAGTCGACCTTCAAAGTCCTCATCTCACTTGGGCGCATTCACTGCGTGCACAACCAAGCCGAGAGAGGCAAACTCAGTGGTCTTGAACTCCCGCGCCTCCTCTGGTTGTGCATTTGAGGTCCGTTCAAGTCACTTCAAATGCTGTGGTTCCCCCACTACTGATCGTGATGCCTGCTTGGTATTAGATCAGGGGGCGCAGCACTCACCCGACCACCCCGGCGCTTGGCCCTGCCATGCGCCTGAGAGGGGTGTGAGGGTAGCACTCTCCTCCAACGACTTGCGCAACGTGATCACTCACAAGCGCCGGTCAGGAGAGTTGACCAACAAGCACGATGCGTCTCTCACGGGGCACACTTGTGCAGTGGTCACCATCAACTGCTGTTGCAAGACGGCAGTACCGCTAAAGCAGTCGGTCTTCCAACGGCTACAATCATCGACACCCCTCCGACATCGCCTTGGGACGAAGGTGTCAGCAGAAGAGGAACTAAAGATTGCGTCATGCAACGTGATCTCCAATTCCTTATCTGTCCGTAAGACGACTGCCAATTCCTCGTCTTCATCCAAAAGCCAGCCGAGGAAAACCAAGGCAGCTGTCACGACCTCTGGAGTGTTCGAAGGCACTCGGTCGAGGAAGAAGTCCTTGGAGGAAGCTGGGGGTAGCCAGACCCTTGTCGAGCCTCCTTCCGAAGACGAAGATGTCCAAAGCACAGCTGCGGCGGATCTTCATCAAGGTGAAGATGGCCTCCCTGAAGCCCCTCAAAATGACGATGTCCTCCAGGACACCGTCGGGGGTAGTGCTGAAAATGAAGAGGCCCTTCAAGACAGAGCTAAGGGCAGTCAGGCCCTTGCAGATGCGCCTGTCGAAGACGAACTCCAGAATGTGGCTGGGGGTGGCCAAACACCAGGAGAAGTAACTCCCCCACATGAGAGCGAGGCTGAGAGCGAAGCCTCAACTAATCCATCCACTTCCGGCCGTGTCATGACAGTATACATGACCGGGGGTGATCTTGAGGCTGATGCGCCGCCACAGGACATTGTCCAGCGCATAGACTCGCTAGAGGGAGGACTCAAAACCCTCTCTGCCTCAATGTAAGCACTGACTCAAGCAGTGTTTGAGATGCGGTCGGCCTTGATCAGGACACCTTCAAATGGTCCCGACCCAGGAGCCAATGGAGAGTCGAGTGTGCCCCTCCAGCGGACACCCTCAGACACAGAAGCACCCCGGACATCGGAGCCCTCAAACGCTCCACTCCAGGTAGTGCCTCCTTCCCCGGCTCCTAGCTCCACGGAGGACGTGGTCGAAATGATCAAAGATCTGCGGGAGCGCTTCGAGTCCAAGAACAGGCAGGAGGAACGCCAGAAGATGGGCATTCCCCAGCCTTATCCCCTTGAGTGGAACAAGGTGGTTTATCCCCCAAAGTATAAACCACAAACACTCACGCCGTATGACGGGAAGGACTCTCCACGACGGTACCTGACGTACTTCCAATCGCAGACAGGGCATCTTCCGAAGGAGGACGCACTCCTCACCAGCTTCTTTGTTGGGGCCCTGAAAGGGGTGGCGTATGACTGGTACTGCAGCCTCCCCGATAATTCTATATCGTCCTTCGACGACCTGACACGCCTCTTCCTCGACCGCTTCTACGACGGTGGAAAGGACATGACGATGGCGTCTCTCATTGAGATACGCCAGAAGGACAAGGAAACGGTTCGGGCATTCATCGAACGCTTCCGTCAGGCCTGCTTCAGGTTACCTCCAGGCATGCCAGAACATGCACTTCTCTCTGCTTGCAGTATGAACATGCTGCCTGCAGTAAAGCTCTGGCTTAATTCTACTCCCCCTCCCGACTGGAGCTCCCTAATCATTGAAGCTGAAGCTGCAGAGAAGAAGGCAGCCAATGCACGTCTTCTGGGTGTTAGCTTCCCCGCCTTTGACGATAAGGGGAAAAAGTCTGCAACCAACAACTCCGGACGAGAAACAAAGGGAAACAGGCATTGACTGTTAATGCCTCGAAGGGCGCATCTGCGCCTACTCAAAAGCCTCCAATGGCACCAAGACCCAAGGAGGTTTATTCATTCAATGATGACGACACCCTGCAACTCTTTGAGATACTGAAGCAGGGTGACAAGATCAAGCTTCCGGACCCGAAGCGGCCCGATGAAGTTGGGAAGGTGGACAACCCAAGGTACTGTCACTACCATCGGTTTGTCGGACACCCGACTAAGGACTGCTACGTCCTCAAAAATTACATCCAGCGCATGATCAATGCGGATGTAATCTCCGTCGATTACGAAGAGAAGACGGTGTCAGCTAATATGGTGTCACTTCAGTTCGGCACCTTGCCGCCGACTACAACACAAGATGGCGTCGTCCCCATCCCTAAGGCGACAATGGAGGTGGTGAATTTGCCACCCACCCGTGACAATGTGAGTGGACTTGTCCCACTCACCACATCTCGAGGAGAGGTCCTCTGGGTTCACCCCGACCTCGTCTCCGAGGTAACTCAACCGGAGGTACGCCCTACCTCCAAAGCAAAAGGCAGGAAGATCAAGTCTTGCCGCACGGTCTCTTCTTCAACGGAAGAGGCGCTTCCTGTGCAGACGCGTGCACAACAGAACTCCCAGCCCGGTGAAGCTGCCGCCGAAGTGGTACCTCCTGGCACCATCCCTGAGGAGGGTCCATCCAAGCCCTCAGCAGCCAATAAACAAAAGCAAGTGGAGGCCCGTTTCGACAGACCTCTGCGGAAAGAAAATGCTTCGGGGGTAGCCAAGCCCCACAATTTTGACATTCTGGCACAACTGGCCAGTACTCCTGCACGCTTGTCTCTGTTCGAGCTCCTGCGTCTCTCCAAGGACTCCCGAGAAGCTCTCTGCGAAGCTCTGAAGGATGCCGAATCCTTTCTCAGTCAGGTCAAGCAACCTGAAGACCTACCAACTACTTGTGCACACTGTCATTGTGCGGATGAAGTTATCCCAAACATAACCTTCACCCAACAAGACATGCTGCTCAAGCATCACCGACATAACCGACCGTTGTATTACACAGGGTACATCGGTTCGGTAAAGGTGAGCAGGATTCAGATCGATCCGGGGTCTTCCCTAAGCATCATTCCAAAGGCGCTGCTATCAAAGCTGGGAATCCCAATATACCGGCTAGCGCCCTCCAATACGACCATCAGCGGCTTCAACGCCAGCAAGAGCGAGCCACTGGGCAAGATCCGGCTGAAGTGTCACATCGGCAGCCTCAAAACTGAGGTGACTTGTTATGTGGTGGATGCCGAGGTCAACTACAACATCTTACTCGGACGACCATGGTTACATGAGTACATGGTGGTGCCCTCCACGCTCCACCAATACATGAAATATATATCCACCAACGGCGTCATCCGGACGGAGTTTGCAGATATCGATCCCTTCAAAGGGATTGAGGCCTACTTCACCGATTCCGACTTGTACAAGCCACTTGACGAGGAGGAAGCCAATGACGCCGATGATGAAGCAGAGACGGCAACAGAGCCGGACTTGGAGCCCGAAGCGACTCCTGACGCCCCCTTGAAAATCCGTCTGAAAGGGAGACCACCCCAGAAGGCGCCTCCAATGAGCATCAAGCTATCAGGAAAAGCGCCAGCTCGCGAAGCTCCCCTGAAGATACGCCTCAAGGGGAAGCCACCACAAACAGCGGCTCCCCTGGTGGTAAAATTACAAGGGAAGGTGCCACTCATCGAAGGCGCAACCGAGGCACCCCTCAAGGTGCGTCTTAAAGGCAAGCCGCCGCAGTCATCCAAGATGCCGGAGAGGGCTCACATAACCCTCTCAGACCCCAAAGTCAGAGCGGTGGAGGACTCTCCTGATCCGGCCCCAGTGCTTACAGACGAGGAGCTTGACGAATATATCTCTGCTGATGTAGACGCACCCTCCTTCGACAATGTAATCCCACGGGATAAAATCTCGTACTTTATCAATAATAGAGTGTCTTTCAATTATTCTTGTCTTCCACACTGGAATGCCATGTATACATTAGACAACGCTCTACGGTCGTTGCAAACACAAGTAACGACCGTCTACCACAATCAAATAGTCCCGTCTCAAGTAGTCTTCATAGTCCCTCCACGAAGCCGAGACGAAGGCACCATCATCTCGGGCAAAATCGAGCGTCGTCGGAACCTTCCGTCAATCGAGCCCGAACCTGATACCGGCAGAGTACAAGTCTATCGGTACACAGATGCGGCTAAGCACATCATCCAAAAGATGGGCTACGACCTGAAAAGCAATAAAGGCCTAAACTACGGCAAGGGTCGGCATCTCCCTGTCCGGCTTTCGATGTCCAATGGAAAGCCACAGGATTACTATAATCGGACTCGACGGGGATTAGGCTTATGTCACGCCGCCATCAACTCCAGAGAGTTCAGACGCAGAAGACATAGAACATTCCCACTCGTCGGAAGCATCGACGTGGGATTCCGATACCAGTATCGGATCAGTCTTCAGGAAAGTGCTGTCAGCTAACATGACATCGGCGCAACCTCAGAAAGATGAAGGCGAAGACCAACCGCCGGAACCCTTCGAAGAGGAACCCTGGGCTCAACGCCTAGGAGAACAATGGGAGTCTCGTTTTGAGTTACGAGAACCTCCCACCGAAGACGAAGTCGAGCAAATCGACCTCGGGGATGGGTCTTCTTCTAAACCCATCTTTATCAGCAAAAGCTTGGAAGGAGAAGACCGAGAATCTTTAGTCCAACTCGCTAAGGAGTATATCGACGTCTTCGCCTGGAGCTACGAAGACATGCCGGGTCTCGATCCACAGATCGCGATGCATAGGTTGAACATCTTACCAGATGCCAAATCTATCAAACAACAACAGCGACGCTTCCGCCCGGACATCATGAACGCCATCGATCAGGAGGTGGACAAACTCTTGACCAGTGGCTTCATCCGTGAGGAACAACACCCGGACTGGGTAGCCAACGTCGTCCCTGTCACCAAGAAGAACGGGAAGATACGAGTCTGTATCGACTTCAGGGATCTCAACTCTGCTTGCCCGAAGGATGAATTCCCGCTCCCAAACACTGATGTAATGATTGACAACACATGTGGCTTTGAACGCATGTCCTTCATGGACGGGTATTCAGGCTACAATCAAATCAAGATGTTCCCCGATGACGCAAAACACACGTCATTCAGGACTCCAAAGGGTGTTTTCTGCTACACAGTAATGCCCTTCGGCTTGAAGAACGCCGGTGCAACGTACCAGCGAGCTATGAGCACCATCTTCCGTCAACATCTTCGCAAGACAGTTGAGTGCTATGTTGACGACATCGCAGTCAAAAGCCGCCTCAAAAGAGATCACCTACAGGACCTAAAGACGGTCTTCGATCTCATGCGGGCACATCAACTCAAAATGAACCCCGCTAAATCCTTCCTGGGGGTTTCTAGCGGCAAATTCTTGGGCTTTGTCATCACGGCAAAAGGCATTCATGTCGATCCCGAGAAGACTAAAGCCATCCTTAACATGGACCCTCCGAAGAACCTTCGAGAACTTCGGGGCTTACAGGGACGTTTGGCATACATCCGGAGGTTCATAGCAAACCTCTCCGGTAAATGTCAACCCTTTACTCAGCTCATGAAGAAGGGAGTCTCTTATGTCTGGACAGAGGAGTGCCAAAAGGCTTTCGACGACATCAAGGCTTACTTAACAAGCCCGCCAGTCCTAGTGGCACCTGTCGCCGGCAAACCATTCCTCCTCTACGTCCGTGCCATGGATCATTCCCTCGGCGCTTTGCTGGCTCAAAACAGCGATGCAGGCTACGAGCAAGCAATCTACTACCTCAGTCGAACACTCATCGGGGCCGAACACCGGTACAACCCCGTTGAAAAGGAGTGCTTGGCTTTGGTGTTTGCCATTCAGAAGACTCGTCATTACGTCTCGGGCCAGACAATTCACGTCATCTCCCGAGTCAATCCGCTCAGAGTTCTCATGACGAAGCCAGGGTTATTAAACTCCCGGCTGGCTACATGGGCGATCCTACTAACACCATACAACATGGTGTTTGTCCCGCAGAAGGCAGTCAAGGGTCAAGCTCTGGCTGACTTTTTAGCTGCACACCCCATCCCAGAATCTTCAAAACTCTATGAAGACATCCCGGATGAAGTCCAAGAATCAAACGTCACTGAAGGAAGCCCCGTTTGGCGGATGTTCTTCGATGGCGCTTCAAGAACGGGCCCCAATGGCCAAATCATCGCAGGAGTGGGGGTAGTCTTAGTCTCCCCCGATCAGCTGGTCATCCAGCGCGCATACTCCCTTTCGAAGCCGTGCTCCAACAATGTTGCTGAGTACAATGCACTCGTTATGGGACTCCAGCTAGCACAACAGCTGGGGGTGGATCATCTGGAAGCCTATGGCGACTCGAAACTCGTCGTAAACCAGATTCGGAGGCAATACGAGGTTCGCCATGAAGATTTGATCCCTTACCATGAAGTTGTATTGAACATCATTTCAACCTTCACTGGGTTCTTCATCGAACATGTACCCCGCCTACAAAACTTGGAGGCTGACGCTCTAGCTGGCCTCGCAGCCTCATTGGCCGCGCCCCTTGGGACTCAACACTATGTCACGGTAACTGGCCGAGACTTGATTTGTCCCAGAAACAACCTATGTTTGCAAATGGCTCACGCCATGCCGACAAATACTGGGGTTAATGTCCGAGACTGGAGGTTCCCGTTCATCAACTTCGCTGTCTACGGAATCCTTCCAGAGGACCCGAAGGAAGCCGTCTCAGTCAGGAGACGCTCTCTTCGATTCTACTACGATACAGCCACTAAAACGCTGTACCGACGCTCCTTCGACGGGCTTCTCCTTCGATGCCTGTCTAACGAAGAAGCGGCCGAAGCTCTTCGAGAAGCTCATGACGGAACTTGCGGCGCTCACCACCAACCAGGGCCTAAGTTGCAAGATCGACTGCGACGTATGGACTACTACTGGCCAACCATGGTTGCCGACGCAGTGGAATATGCTAAGAAGTGCCATGCATGCCAACTTCATGCAGACTTCATACATACACCATTTGAACCTCTACATCCTACAGTCGCCTCCTGGCCATTCGAAGCCTGGGGCATGGACATTGTAGGGCCAATCACCCCTCCTTCATCGAGAGGACACCGCTTTATCCTGGCCATCACCGATTACTTCTCCAAATGGGCAGAAGCAATCCCACTAGCAGAAGTAAAAAGCTCCAGGGTGGTCAGCTTTATCAAACACCATGTCATTTACCGTTTCGGGGTACCCCGGCGGATCATCCATGACAATGGTCCTCAGTTTATCAGCTACATTTTCAGCAGGTTCTGTGACAAGAATCGCATTCAAAACGTGGCCTCAACCGCCTACAATCCGGCAGCAAACGGATTGGCCGAGGCGTTCAACAAAACTATCGTCAGGCTGCTCAAAAAGGTCGTGTCATCCAACAAACGCGACTGGGACGAAAAGCTTGGCGAATGCCTTTGGGCCTACCGCACAACGGTACGGACCCCAACAGGCAACACTCTATTCTCCCTGGTCTACGGGAGCAAAGCAGTACTGCCTCTCGAGATACAGATACCTTCGCTCCGCGTGGCAATCACAAACGATCTCACAGAAGAAGACAATCAACGTCGTCGTCTGCGGGAATTGGAGGCACTTGACGAAAAGCGTCTCCTAGCTCAACAACGTATCGAACTTTACCAAGCCCGTATATCACAGGCTTTCAACAAGAAGGTCAAACAGAGGACTTTCCAAGTTGGCGACCTGGTTCTGGCAGTCAGGAGGCCGATGGTGTTAACTCACAAGACACCAGGAAAGTTCGAGCCCAAGTGGGAAGGACCTTTCATCATTGAGACGGTATACTCAAACGGTGCTTACCGGCTCGCCAAACCCAATGGGGACTTGTTCATGATGCCCATCAACGGCAAGTTCCTAAAGAAGTACTACTCTTGACATCCTCCAAGACATGTATTTCCCCAAACAACCTCTTTTCACAAAATCAATCGCTTCCGGAACCCAGCTGTTCCGTGGCATCCTTCCGTAGAAAGATAACCACGTCCACATTACCTCTGAGTTGTCTCTCTACATCCTACAAAGCGGAACCTTACACTTCGTGAGCTTACGCTATCCTTCATGTTTACCACGTCCACATTACCTCTGAGTAAACATCCCGTACAAACAACTCCTGCGTTGTCGTACATTGATCGCAGAACTTCCACGTCCACATTACCTCTGAGTTGTTCAGCGTATCCCCCAGGATCATTCCTACCACGTCCATAAACACCTATGAGTAGGAAGATTCTATCATTTGAACCTAATGATTGCCATGTCCACATTACCTCTGAGCAAACATGTTGGTTCCTTTATACTTATTATCTGTACCTAAAAACCAAGGTGCGCAAAAGATAATAGGTCCACATAAATCAACAAGTTCATGAAATCAAAAATGAACACATCAAAGAGATAGTGTATTTCTTTATTTTTTTAAAAAAAAGGAGTACAGAAATACGCTATTTCCCCAGCAAGAGTTGCAAAAAACACATAAAAAAGAAGAGAAGCTACAATCCCCGATCCTCCCCAGGGTGGGATGAGAGTTCTCTGACTCGACGTCTCAGGTTGGCAGTGCGAGTTTCCACAGTCGCCTGGACTCGCAGCTCGGCTTCTTGACGCATTAACCCGACAGCCTCAGCGGAAGTTTTACTCTCATACTTCTCATCAAGCTGTCGTCGCTGCTGAGCCAAAGCAAGGGTCCGCTGAGTAAGAGTCGTTTCCTCCTGCTTGAATGCCACGTGTTCAGCCAGGACACGCTCAGCCTCTAGTTGAAGTTGGGCCCGCTGGTCTTCAAGACGGCGCATTTGAGCATCAACTTCTGCTATGTTAGCATCCACCGCAGCCCGCTTCTCCGTCGTCTTCTTCATAGATTGAGACAGCTGCTCCGCCGCAGCCTCAGTCCCAGCCATTTCACGCTCCCAACTGCTCACCTCGGCTCGATGGGAAGCCTCGATCTCAGCCGTCGCCTCGGGTTCTGTGCAAGGATAGCAGCAAATAAAACCAAAAGATCATCATTAATCTTTTCGGTTACCGAGGCACCATCATCATTAACTGAGAAGAGCATGCGCCCGAACAAGCATGCGCCCAGAAATCATGCGCCCTGACCTCCATGCTTCTTATTTCAAAGTATTCCAAAACTTATTCAAAAGTTTTGAAAACTTTGAAGGGGGTCTTGTAGAAGCATGGAATTTCACAACCAGAAAGCCCATGCGCCAGACACTACATGCGCCAGAACTCAGACGAAGAACTTCACAGCAAAGTCAATAACTATAGACATTTGAAGAAGGACTTTTTATTTATATATAAAAGTCTATTACATGTCTAGAAAAGGTTGTACAAAGGAGAATTTCTACAAAGGAAAGAGCCTAAGACTACAGCCAGCGGCCATCATGCGCCTTCAGATAAGGGCAGCGGCCACCATGCGTCTCCAGATAGGCGCAGCATCACTATGCGCCACCAGTAAGGCGCAGCAGATATCATGCGCCTCCATCCAGGCGCATCCCATCATCTCTCCAGCAGCTCAGTTATGTGCATCCCTTCAGCCAAATTCTTCCAGCCAGGCTCACCTGGCCGAGCAGAGCCCAGTGCCGCTCTTCCAACCAGGCTCGCCCGATAAATGCTTCGACACAAAGCATTTAACCCTCTGGCTGGAACCAAGGAAGAGAAGAGCACCGCAAATGCTGTGGCCAGGGGAGGCTTCGAAAGAGCCTCCAAAGCCGAAGGAAGACCGTGATCGAAACCACGGCTAAAGGAGCAGCTTTCGACACAATCAAAGTGGGGAAACCCTACTTTGCAGGAAGAAAGAGCCTTGCACCGCCATTCCGATCTACGGCTCTTCCGGAATAACGGAGACGAGGCTCGAGCATCCCTATCTTTGGATGCAACAGGCACCTTCCGCCTGCCTCAGAAGCCCTCGACTCCGTCTTTTGGATGTAACAGTCACCTTCAAGTGCATCAAAGACAACACAGCATCTCATCTTCACCCTCGGGAGCACTTCGTCAGCAGAATGCACCCGTATGTTCAAGTTCATATTGGAAGAACGTTAGGGAATGAGAAGCAAATCTTCTCTCCATGCCACTATTTATAGGCCGGGCAGATCAAACCCACGTGCCAAGTGGATGGCCCTCCGAATTCCGTGTAATGAATTTACATTAAATGGATGAACCGGACGCCTCGAATTCAGCCAAACGGCTATTTATAGCACTCGAAGAGCGAGACAGCCGCATCATTAAAAGACATGTCCGATGCGCCAGCCAGACAGCGCATCACACGGACGCGCCCTTCGGCATCAGGCGCATCACACAGACGCGCCCTACAGTACTCGGCACATTATAGAGGGTGCGCCCCCACACATCTCCATACCGAGTGGAACGCCAACCGACGTGCCCACTCAGCTGTCCATCGAACGTCACCAACATTAAATGCTGAACTGACAGAGTTGGCAGCATGCCTCCCAAAGTCTGAACAGTTGACAGCTTTATTCAGAAAACGAAGCGTCGGCAACGTCAGCATCATCATGACTTCCGACGGCTACTGCCACGTGGCCACCCGCATGCACCTCTACGGCCATGCGTCCACACCCGCATGCGCCTCTACGGCCATGCGTCCAAACCAGCATGCGCCTCAGACCCTTCACTGATCCCTAAAGACAGAAGAAGAGTCTCCGGTTGAAGTTTTGCATGCGCCTCAAAAGCCATGTGCCCCAGACTGATCTCTGATCCCGAAAGACAGAAGGAAAGTCGCCTGCATGCGCCTCAAAAGCCATGCGCCCCAAATGGTTTGTAACTCCTAAAGGTTATGAGCCGCAGCCTCCTCCTGTGCCCAATCCAAGGCGCAGCCCACCAGATCACTCCTCTCCACCAAATCCGAGATCTTCGAACCATGAGTCGACGACACGTGTCTTTTGACTCAACTCATCCAAGATTTCAGCAACAGAAAGATCTTCTCTCTGCTACGTGCCGGCTCACAACAGCAATATGAAGAGTTCTCCTCCTCGATCAGGGTGCAGCATCCGTGTGCCTCCATCAGCGACCTCCACGTGGCATCCCCACACCGGCGCATCTTGCATGCGCGCATGAGCAGCCAGCCTGCAAAACTATAAATAGAAGGATCATCTCCTTCACACACACACAGAGACTCAGAACATAACTCACAGAGAATCCACAACAGAGAATCACCGGAGAGGCAGTTCTAGACACTCAACGTCTTCCTCCTCTCAGCAAGCTCCAGTACCCAGAGTAATCAACACCTTCAGAGAACCGATAACCGCCGTCAGCCGGTCAACGGAGTCAACGTATTACCACTCGCTCCATTGGCACTAAGGACCCAGCTTAAACAAAAGTGTACTCCTAGGACTACATCTAAGTCCTATATTGTATCACTGTTCTGTTTGTATTAAGATTTCAATCAAAACAATTTTAATGGCAAACAATTGGGACCGAAGATGGTTGTGGACGCAGCCGAGAAGGTGAAGCTCATCAGGGACAGACTTCGCATGGCATAGGACAGACATCGGCATTGGGTCGATAGCCACTGGAGGCCTTTGGAGTTTGAGGTACAGATTAGAGATAGAATTAGTAGTAGGTTGTTTGTTTGCGTTTGTTTGATCATGTTTGATTATTTAGTAACTTGAGACCTTGTTTGTGTTTAGGTCGGAGACATGGTTTTTCTGAGGATATCTACGACTCGAGGTACCATAGGTTTTGGTGGAGGTAGGAAGCTTAGCCTGCGCTTCATCGGACCTTTAGTGATCAGCGGGAGAGTCGACGACGTGGCATACATGCTAGACTTGCCACCTGCACTAGTGGGTGTCCACAACGTATTCTATGTATCACAGTTGAGATGGTATGTGGCTGATCCTAGCCATGTACTTGACCATTTGGAGATTGAGGTGGGACCTACTCTCAGCTATCCAGAGCAGCCAGTGGAGATTTTGGATCGCCGAGAGATGGTACTAAGAAACCAGGTGATACCCTTGGTTCACGTCGCATGGAGGCATCATTCTCTAGGAGAGTCTACCTGGGAGCGGGAAGATGAGATGCGCGAGCGATACCCTTATCTTTTTGGACCTTGAGGTATGATTGTTTATCCTTCTTACCAGTTTAGTTTTGCCTTTTAATTTCGAGGATGAAATTCTTTTAAGGAGGGTAGATTTGTCACTACCACATTTTAGATTGACGGTATTTTGGTCATTTGTGAATTTTTGAAATTATTTTAATTTATTGAAGTGGTGATTTTTATTGTTGACTTTGGCTAGTTGGGACTTTAGAGACTAACCTAGATATTGACCCTAGCTATGGTGACTTGATTAGCATGGTGAGACCCTAGTTTAACTTAAGTCAACCTAATTTTAGTTATTTAGAATCTAGTTTGAAATAGGAGAATAATGAATAGGTTCAATGACTTGAGACTCATGAATTGATTCCATGACTAATGCAACTTGGCCCATAGCCCATTAGACTAAACCCTAACCCTAATTTCCACTCACTATGGCCGGCCACCTAGGGTTTCCCTTCCTATAAAATCTCTCTTTATTTGGTCCTTGCCTCTTTTGTATTGAATCAACACTTGGAAAAAGAAAGGTATGACCATTCTTTCCCAATCTATAGTTTTTCTATTTTAATTCCTTTTTGACTCTAGTTTCTTGCATTAGAGTCTAATACTCCTCTATTTTCTATTTATGGAGAGTAATTCCAGCTTTTGAACAACTTGGGGATTTGAGCTAGCAATGAGGAACACTCTATTTTGGGGCTTTTCTTGCCATTGGACACCTATAGGTAAAACTTCTCAAATTGTGTTATGATTCTGATTTCTTTGCATCCTAGCCTAGATCTAGGTGTCCCCTAGTTGTCCCTCAATTTTGTTAAGAAATTGTGTCCATTTGGTGTCCGTATCGGACATATGTCAATATGTATGTGCAAGTGTCTGATAGAATGCCACTTAGGAATGGATTTTCGTATTTTGCTAAACTAATTACATGAATTTGTAGATCTATATGTGTATATTAAATTTTGTGAAGATTGAGTTGGTTTTTGTGTCGATTTTGTGTCCAAAAGTGGACTGGACACGTTGTACGGGTACTCGGTCGGGTGTCCTGCTACCCGTGTCTGATTTCTCCATGGATATAGCACGAGATGGCACAAAAATTGATATGCACGTAGGGGAGATGACTGACAGGTGGGGTATGGATTTTCATCAAGTTTTATCGGGTGGTTCGTGAGTTATCGAGGCTGCACGAATTTGTGCTGTCAGTGCACAGCCGACTTTAGGCTACTGACACAGACTTCATGTCTCACGAAGACACGATGTGGACACGACTTAGGGTGATCAACCCCTAGCCGTAGACCCCCTCTACCTATGTGCACAACCATGACACACTTGGTGGTACACACGTGTCCCTAGCTCACTCGACACGCGTGCACGACACTATCAATGCACTGTTCAGTGTCCGTGTGTTAGATTGGGTTTTGGTCACATTGTGTCTAGTTCTTAGACGCTGGGACACACTCTCGACACCCTCTCACATGACACAATCATTACCAACACATTAATTTAATTATTAGTTGTTGTTTGATTTGAATTTGTAGATTTTCCCTAATGTTCTGATACTAGGCTGATTATCGATTTTTTGAGATTTTTAAAGTGTGTTCACTATTTTGATTGATTAAAATGTGATGTTTGTTCACCTATAAATATTTGCGAATAACCTACAGGTTTGAGTTTTATGTTAGCATGATAATTGGATTTTCGAATTGGCTTTGGGACAAAAACCTGAGAATTGAAAACAGTATATATATGCACTGTTCTATTTTCCTGAGAATTCCCAAACTATCATGTGTTTTACTGAATTTGGTTGATTAATTGCAATGTGGGTACACCTAGGAATAACTGAGCTTAGTGGCATGTTAGGATTCACACATTGTATTAGGTTTGGGTTTTTTGAAATGTGCATTTGACTGATTCCAGAGAATTTAGTAAATTGATTGGTACACTCACTGAAATTAAAAATCTGTGCTCACATCCACATTGTTTTCTCCTACATACACACACTATAAAATCTGAGAATTCAAACTATTTTGGTTTTACACTGAAACCTGAGAAGAAATACACTGGCATGAGTTTCACTGGTTGGTGGTTGTGTTAATATTGGGTTTTCAAATTTCCTAGGACTGTGTAACTGTAATGCCCCAGTCCCAAAATATGTAGGACTAGGAACATAGACATGCCAGCTGTATTCATACAAAGTACATGGGCCTCGTATGGATACATAAGCTGTAAAGTGCAGTAAACCACAACTAACTAATCTCATCCACAAAATGCAAGAATAAAAGATATCATATAATCAACTATGAATTGTCATTGGTACATGTAGTTGGGCGGAGACAAATCCACTACCAACTATGAAAAGAAATACAAGATATACAAAAGAATGATTTTGGCGAGCGAAGCGAAGACGATCAAAGGGAAATCATCCTCGAAGAAATAGCGAAGACCACGGCTAAAGCTAGAACACCTGCGAAAGAAAAGAGCACACACCTGTAGAGATAACCAGGTCCTCAGAGGGACGTAACAAGATACAAGAAAACACCATGCCATATAAACTGTGATATATAATAGAAAATAAGGGATGCATGCAATAGGTTACCTAACCGTACTATAGTGAATATGCAATAAAGAACAATCCTTCACAAATGGACACTCAGGCTGTATAGCAGTGGGATCGTCCCTCTCATCGGAAATCAGTACAATCCGTCCATAACGTTCGACGAAAGTCAGACGAAATCAGTAAGAAAACGTCCATAAAATTCCATGAACGTCAGAGGGAATCAGAACAATATGGTGAACCTGCGTCTCCAACGGAGCTTCAGATACAATAGCAATATGTAGATGTGGTCCATACATCAAGGAACTATTCTTCCCTCCCAATGCCTAATGGAGTCACATCCATGACTCATATGACCATCTAGTAACTGCCAAGTCCACTAGCATGCAATTCTGTTGGCAGTTACTCCTAACCGTCGCACGCCTCATACGTATCGGTGGCCGGTCGACTACGCGAGTACGTGTCCTATATGTGATCACAATACGTGGTAAAGTACGTGTCAAGGCCATATGAGATATACCAATACCTCATCATCAATGGGTGGTCACTAAGCTAAGTCAATGCGAGTAAATAATATAAAGCAAGTGAACGACCGATATGGTCGCTTGCACCCAAGTGTGACTCGGACGCACAGTGATATAAAACATAGAACAATATATATGATACTGAAAATAAATAATTGAAAATAAAGTAAAGTAATCACAGAGTAAAGTGGAAAAGTATCTTGCCTGATAAGACGCCTGGTGTACTACAACGATCAATGTGGCACAAACTGTGACTTCGGTGTAACAACTACGGAAGGTGACCTGTGATGGTGGCACGAATGGTTCCATTGGGTCCAGGAGGGTCAAATTAATTAGGGTAGACGTAATGAAATAGAGAATTGGCGATGGTATAGGAGTAATGGGCTTAGTCACAGACATAAGGATAATCAAGAAAAATTTGGAAAAAACTATTTATAATACTTGAAAGATTATATATTAGTAAAAATAGTTTTTTTTTGTTTTAGATAAATATTTAAAAACATAAAAATTTCTTTTCAAAAACATTTAAGTTTGTCCAAGTATGATATTTGGATAGGAGCTATATTTTATTAGTAAAACTAATATTTGATAAATACATAAAAATATGGAAAAACCGATTTAGGCTAAAATTCTATGTTTTGTAATGATAAATTTTTTTGATAGCAACCTATAGCACATTAGTAAAAATATTTAGGTAAAAGGTTTGGAAAAATATTAGGAATTTAGTTTAGGAAACTAAATTTTAGATAAAATGCTATGATAATATTTAGATCAAATATCGCAAAAATAATAATAATAGGCTTTGAAATCCAGTTTTGAAATTACATATAACTTATTTTTTTACTAAATAATTTAGAAGATTTAACAAAATACTGATAATAAAATAACAATATTATTGACTAATCATACATAAAATATATACTAATATACCTACTGTTATTACATAATATGATTATATTAGATACATCTACATAGTATAGATACTATGTTACTATGCACAAGGCTAACATTAATTAGAAAATACAAATAAAATAAAATAAAAAAACTAAAGAAACAAAACAAAAATATCTTCTCAGCAAGCAGTGCTGAGAATTGGTTATTATGCCAATCAACAAAAACAAAAAAAATATGAAGAGAGAAGAGAGAGGTGAGAAGGAGGGAAATGGCTCGAGCACGAGAGAGGGAGAGAGACGAGAGTGTGGGATGGGCGGTCATGAGCACTCGACGACGGGGGTGAGGAAAGCCGGAGGTCGGAAGAGAGGAGTGGAGCTGTGGGACTGGGAGGAGAGGAAGAACGAGAGGTCGGAAGAAAAGGGGGCGAAGGAGGCGACGGACGCTGCGCACGCTCGAGGCAACGCCAGTGGCTGGTTGACTGGCGCGACGCACGACGAGGGCTTGGCGCTCAACGGCGCTGTTGCGGGTGGTCATCGGCTAGGGGCGTGGGGTCTCGATGCTGGGTGGTGGCGCCGGCTCGCCGACGGAGGGAGCAAGGAGGATTGGAAGGAGACGGTACGGCTGGACGCGGCAGCCAGAGTCTGGGTAGGCGGTGGTTCGGCGTCGGGATTCATAGAGGAGACGCGGCGCTCGGGGCGGAGATCGCAGCGGCTGGCTCAGGTGAGGTTTCTTTTTCTTTTCTTGGTAGCGGTGGTGGTGGGTTCTGGTATTGTGGTGGTGGCATTCGGCCAAGGTGGCCGGAGTTTGGGTGTGCTGTGGTGTGGCTCTGAATGGATAGGAGGCCGGGTTGGTGTCGGTTGTGGGGTTTTGCCGGATGGCTCGGCTGGTTGGGTCAGGGTGTGATGGTGATGGCTGGTGGCTATGGGGACATCGTCGTGGTAGCGACGGGTGTTCCAGGGGTGGAGGCCAAGGCGGTGATGGCCACAGGGTGGCAGAATTTTTGTCGTAGGCGGAGGAACGGTGGTGATGTTGGGGTTAGATAGTGGAGGTGGTGCTGGGATTGGCAGAGGGTGGTGGTGGCTGTGGTGACGGTGGTTGGCCGGTGTTTGGCCGGGGATGACAGGTGGTTGGAAGAGGGAGTGGGGACGCGGTAGTTGACAGGGAGCTGGGTCGCCGGGGAGCTGCTGTGTATTGTTGGCGGAGGTGGGTGGTTGATGTCCGGGTGGAGAAGCGGCTGTAGCCAGCTAGATGGCGCCGGCAGGGGACGACCGCAGGATGAGTTAGGATTAGGGTCAGGCTTTTGTGTTGGAGTCGGGTTGGTTACGTCGTATCGGGGGTGTCCGACACGACGGAGAGGATGGTTGCTGTCGAGAAGTCGTGTCCGGGCTTGTCGGACACATAGGAATGTAATTGTAAAAAATAATAAGGTAATGGAAAGACACCCGGGGTCGGACCCGAGGCCGTCACGGCTGACACGAGGATGGATGGAACACCGACACGAGGCACGTCTATTTGTGGTTGAGAAATCTGTGGAATAATTTGTGGAGAATAATTGTGTGAAAAACAATATGGAGGCTCCCCTATATATAGGGTTGAGAAAATCCTAATTGGATAAGGTGTCGTCAATTAAAACCCCAATAGATAATACGCTATTTAATTTAAATTAAATTTAAATCAATTCCATCTACAACAATCCAAATCCAAATTCCAATTTAAATCTAGATAATCTAAACTCAAATTAAATATAAATTCTATCTTTAAATTTGAACTATTTAAATCGAATCCATAAAATATAATCAAATATTTAAATTGCCACAATAATTTCAAAATATATTTTCTAAAATACTTATAATAATAATTTCGAAAATTACATTATTATTTAAATCGAATCCATAAAATCTAATCAAAGATTTAAATTGCCACAATAATTTTAAAATATATTTTCTAAAAATATTTATAATAATAATTTCAAAAATTATATTATTATTTAAAATAAACTAATAAAATATTTATGAAAATATATGTATGCACGAAGAATATTATTTATTATTAATAACTGTTATAAACGAAAGGCTCTTTATAAATAAAATAAATAAAATAATGAACTTGAAAATTTTGGTACGATAATTATTATATATATTATTTTGAAACTATAAAAATAGAAAAAATATTTTTCTAAAATATGTACGCTCGCACATATTCGCACTCGTCGAGCAATTACGAAACGAAATTTCGCGCGCGACGTACAATACAATTACGCGACGTACAAATACAAAATAAAAATCAGTACCAAATTTATTTTTTTAAAATAGTAGAAATTTAGGGGTTTTACATCCTACCCAACCTAAAAGAATTTCGTCCTCGAAATTAAGAATTTGTAGGAGGTGAGAAGGCACAAGGGGTATTGGTGAGGAACAATCATTCACAACGTGCAACAAAGCATGCATTAGAAAATCATGATTTCAATAATGGCGAGAATAATCATGGGTTAGCGCAAGAAAAAAAATGAGTAAAGGTTAAAGTTAAAACAAGATAACAAGCAATAAAGGATAACATGGTAAGAAGAGAAAATCATTTAAGGATTTAGAAGGTATGCCTTCTTGAGAGTAGGTTGATGGCACGATTAAAAGAACGAATTAAGTTCGTACCTAGATTAAGCGATTGGAAGGTCATGATAGGGCCGAAAAAATGACGAGTAGTTTAGGATAAAGATATAGCAACATCGAATGATAATGGTCATAATCGATAGGAAGGCTAGAGGAAGTTCAAGTATAACGCCTTCGTCCTTCTAAAATGGGTGAAGGCGAAAGCAATAAGGAGTTCAAAAGACGATATTATCGAATACGAATACGTAGTTCAAGGACGACCGAAAATTTTCAAAAGGAGTTGCCAAGGAAGTCGTAGATGGGACTCTAGAGGACAAGTTTAGCTATGTCTCCATCCACGTAGAACGATAGATAAAAGTGAACCAAAGTGTACTAGATTGATCAGACCATCATGCACCAGTTCTGAGTAGACAATACGTTAGTGGAGGCCTCCAATAATGTATGTCATGAATAAGCTTGATAAAGAATTGAGCTTACAAAAACTAGGCTACATTAGCATCATTAGTCTAGATAGTAAAAATATAGGCACGTGAGATTAAGACTGAAATAAAGTAGAGTTAGTTCAAACTCCTTAAGACTCTAAGTTATATCCTATGTTGGTCTCTATATAGTCGTCCTATAGTCTTCTTGTCCAAGTCCTTGGTTGGCTAAATGGGTTAGGGTCCTCTAAGTTCTAGAATCTAAGAAAACTTACTAATATAGGTCACAAGGACAGAAGAATTGCTAGGTCATAAGGCATTCTACCCAACTTAAAAGAATTAAACTAATGGTGTTTTGGGACAAAAGAAACATGTCCAACTAGTAGGGATCACCTGTCTAACCTCTAGCAAGCACGAAGGGAAGATAAGAATTATGATAGAAGGAATCAAGCAAGATACAATCGATGAGTCGAACGGTAGTTCGAATATGGAATCGAGAAAAGAGGTCAAGTATGTGGATGAGATTATAGACGCTAATCCTATACGTAGGCTTGCGTGGTACGGCAAACAATTTATCTTGACCGGCATGGGCCACCACAAAAACATATAACGCCCCAGTCCTAAAATACGTAGGACTAGAAAAATAGACATGCCAGCTGTATTCATACGAAGTACATGGGTCTCGTATGGATACATAAGCTGTAAAGTGCAGTAAACCACAACTAACTAATCTCATCCACAAAATGCAAGAATAAAAGATATCATATAATCAACTATGAATTGTAATTGGTACATGTAGTTGGGCGGAGACAAATCCACTACCAACTATGAAAAGAAATACAAGATATACAAAAGAATAATTTTGGCGAGCGAAGCGAAGACGACCAAAGGGCAATCATCCTCGAAAAAAGAGCGATGACCACGGCTAAAGCAAGAACACCTGCGAAAGACAAGAGTACACACCTGAAGAGATAACCAGGTCCTCAGAGGGACGTAACAAGATACAGAAAAATACCATGCCATATAAACTGTGATATATAATAGAAAATAAGGGATGCATGCAATAGGGTACCTAACCGTACTATAGTGAATATTGTAAAACCCCAAAATTTCTACTATATTTTTAAATAAATTTGATACTGATTTTTTTATTTTGTATATTGTACGTCGCGTAGTTGCATTGTACGTCGTGCGCCGAAATTTTGTTTTTCGTAATTGTTCGACGAGTGCGAATATGTGCGAGCATACATATTTTTGGAAAATATTTTTCTATTTATATAGTTTCAAAATAATATAGATAATAATTATTTTTAGCTATCGTACCAAAATTTCTAAGTTTATGATTTTAATTATGAAAAATCTTTCATTTATACAATTATAATAACAAATAATTTTCCTATAAAATGGTATATTAGAAAAGTATATTTATGTAAATATTATTTGGGCATACATATATATTTCATAATTATTTATTAGTTTATTTTTAAATAATAATATAATTTTTGAAATTATTATTATTTGTATTTTTGGAAAATATATTTTGAAATTATTGTGGCAATTTAAATCATAATTTGAATTTTATGGATTTATTTAAATAGTTAAATTAATATCTACATTTGAAATTTGATTTATCTTATTTGATTTTAAACTAAATGATGGAATTTAATTAGATTTAAATTGATTTAAATTTTGATTTGAAATTTATTGAATTTGATTTAAAATAAATAGCGTATTATCTAACGAGGATTTAAACTACTCATAATCCTTATCCAACTGGGGATTCCCACATCCTATAAAAGGTAGGTACTCATCCAAAAATTTCTATTCTCCACAATTTCCTCCACCACAAAGTGAGTGCCTCGTGTCCATGTCCATATCTTATTCCATATTATATCTACATTATCTCCTTTCCCGTGTCGACAATCCCGACACAATATAAATTCCCAATTTTCTAATCTCCAAATCCTTAGTTCCTAACCTAACCCTAATTCTCAAATCCCTAGCGCCTCCCCAGCCTACCCATGTTGTCACGACCCGCACCCTAGAGTAATGGCACGATACATGGGTACGTCCAGCCTACGCCGTAGTGTCGACGGTAGAACGCTGTCCTAGGTCACAACAACTAACATTTTAAGGTAATAACAGTTATACTCCCCGAATGGGAGTGCCATACAGAATATATCTCAATCACATCTAAGGTAGAATTCGATAAGATAGAATGATATAAAAGATGCAAGATCCAAAACCACAGGAAATACAACTAGAGAGAGAGCTAAGTGTCTATGATAAACTCCACTGACAACCAGAAATAATACAGATCCAAATAACAACTCAAATCTCTAATATAAGAAATAAGATAAAGATATCTATGGAGCAACAGTCTCTACCGCTAAGGGATCCGACTGGAAGTCCGGATCACAAGTGTCCTCTAAGACTGTCCCATAGAAGTATCTAAGCAGGCCTCCTCCTCGTCCTCTGTAAATTTTTCAACAGTTCCAATCAGGACGGGAACGAGCACATACTCTCAAAATAGTTCATAACAGGTTAGGAGTATAAAGCATACAATAGAGTAAAATACAGGAAATGTTGAAAAGGAAGTAGGAGAAAAACAGAAGATATTTTGTAACTGAAAGTAAATACATGATAAATAAAGACTGTAAGTGGCTAAGTAATTTAGAGTACAATATGGTTATGTAAACGACTTAGGGGCACATGAATACAACTAAGAGACACATGAATACCTACTAAGAGGCACATGAATACCTACTGGGGATAATGATCACATAACCAATTCTACTCATCCCGCCCCAATCAATACACAAGGATCCATTCAAGTTACGTTATTGGCACATGAATACAGCTAAAGATATGTGAACTCATGTAATGAGTAGTACATGAGGCACATGATAGTACATGAAGGCACAAGAGAACATGTGAATACATGAACTAGTACGAGTACATGGAGTACCTGATGCACATGATAAAGTACATGAACACAAAATACCCGATGCACCCGTAGAGGGATAATGTCTTAGGAAAGGATCCATATAGTACTAATCCGTGAAGATACGTGTCAGCATCAAGTAAAGTAATCTAGAGCAAGAATATAGTCCAGACAGGTATAAAAAGATCAGAGAATGTACTCTCCTACTATCTGAATGTCCAAGATGAAAGTACTGTCCGAGGAGTGGTGTCTGGCTCCTATTTAGAACAGTATAAGTCATAACAAGTCCAGAATGGTAATAAGATGCGCTACTATGCATTCTACATGAATCTAGGTCAATCTAGGCCAAAGTCAACTCTTGGTCAACTCTGGTCAACCCTAGAAGTTAAACTAGGTCAAACCTAAGTCAAACAAGTCTATACTAGTCTATTCTAGGTTTAACAAGGCTATACAAGTCTATCTAGACTCTATACTGACAAACAGATACACCCATAGGCTAAGAGCCTAGGCTATAGGCTATCTCATGCCTATAACCAAACCTAATCACATAACACATGACATTATATATATATATATATATATATATATATATATATATATATATATATATATATATATATATATATATATAATACACATATTGTTATACTACACAATCTAATATAGAATACACATATTAACATATAGGCCCCTATGTGTATACTACACATACATGTATATCTAATACATACAATAGAACATACTTACATATATAGGATACCTATATATATCTCACAAATATATATACATGTATATATGTATATACACATGTGTATAGGAATAAAAAGGTAAGCATTCACATGTGTGTGTGTGACACTAAAATCAGTGAGGCATTATAGGAAAAAAATCAGTGAAGTCTAGAACCTGAAAAAACAGTGTATGCATTAAAAAATGTGTGTGTGTGCTAGAGGGTGTTGTGTTAGAGTGCTAAGAAGGACCTGTGTGTTATACAGTAAAGGGAAAAATTAGAAAACAGTGAGTGTGAGACATGAAGGTAATGGAAAAAGAACAAAAATCTATCATTGAAATTAGTTCCAGTTTTATGAGGGAACTAGCATCACATATCAGTTAGTAATTAGGAAGAACCAATCTATGTTCAGTTTACAGTATTGAGAAAACTGGAAAACAGTGATCACATGGTGTTTATGTGAATCAATGAAGTACAAAAACAGTGAATACAAAAAAAGGAAAAACAGTGGCTAAATTGGTTCACATGACAGTTAGTATAGAAGCATGGAATTTCACAACCAGAAAGCCCATGCGCCAGACACTACATGCGCTAGAACTCAGACGAAGAACTTCACAGCAAGATCAATAAAGATAGACATTCGAAAGAAGACATTTTTTGATATACAGAAGTCTATTACATGTCTAAGAAAAGGTTGTACAAAGGAGAATTTCTACAAAGGAAAGATCCTAAGTCTACAGCCAGCGGCTACCACGCGCCTCCAGATAAGCGCAGCAGCCACCATGCGCCATCAGTCAGGCGCAGCAGACATCATGCGCCTCCAACCAGGCGTATCCCACCATATCTTCAGCAGCTCAGTCATGTGCATCCAGCTCAGTTATGTGCATCCCTTCAGTAGCCCAGTTATGTGCCGCTCTTCCAGCCAGGCTCACCTGATAAGTGCTTCGTCAAGCAAAGCATTTAACCCTCTGGCTGGAACCAAAGAAGAGAAGAGCACCGCAAATGCTGTGGCCAGGGGAGGCTTCGAAAGAGCCTCCAAAGGCGAAGGAAGACCGTGATCGAAATCGCGGCTAAAGGAGCAGCTTTCAACACAACCAAAGTGGGCAAACCCCACTTTGAAGGAAGATAGAGCCTAGCACCGCCATTCCGATCTACGGCTCTTCCGGAATAACGGAGACAAGGCCCGAGCATCCCTATCTTTGGATGCAACAGGCACCTTCCGCCTGCCTCGGAAGCCCTCGACTCCGTCTTTTGGATGTAACAGTCACCTTCAAGTGCATCGAAGACAACACAGCGTCTCATCTTCACCCTCGGGAGCACTTCGTCAACAGAATGCACCCGCATGTTCAAGTTCATGTTGGAAGTACGTGAGGGAATGAGAAGCAAATCTTCTCTCCATGCCACTATTTATAGGCCGGGCAGATCAAACCCACGTGCCAAGTGGATGGCCCTCCGAATTCCGTACAATGAATTTACATTAAATGGATGAACCGGACGCCTCGAATTCAGCCAAACGGCTATTTATAGCACTCGAAGAGCGAGACAGCCGCATCATTAAAAGACATGTCCGATGCGCCAGCCAGACAGCGCATCACACGGACGCGCCCTTCGGCATCAGGCGCATCACACAGACGCGCCCTACAGTACTCGGCGCATTACAGAGGGTACGCCCCCACACATCTCCATACCGAGTGGAACGCCAACCGACGCGCCCACTCAGCTGTCCATCGAACGTCACCAACATTAAATGCTGAACTGACAGAGTTGGCAGCACGCCTCCCAAAGTCTGAACAGTTGACAGCTTTTTCAGAAAACGAAGCGTCGATAACGTCAGCATCATCATGACTTTATTTCGACGGCTACCGCCACGTGGCCACTCAACCAACCGCATGCGCCTCTACGGCCATGCGTCCAAATCAGCATGCGCCTCAAAAGCCATGCGCCCCAGGCTGCTCTCTGAAAGACAGAAGGAAAGTCGCCTGCATGCGCCTCAAAAGCCATGCGCCCCAAATGGTTTGTAACTCCTAAAGGTTATGAGCCGCAGCCTCCTCCTGCGCCCAATCCAAGGCGCAGCTCACCAGATCACTCCTCTCCACCAAATCCGAGATCTTCGAACCATGAGTCGACGACACGTGTCTTTTGACTCAACTCGTCCAAGATTTCAGCAACGGAAAGATCTTCTCTCTGCTACGTGCCGGCTCACAACAGCAGTATGAAGAGTTCTTCCCCTCGATCAGGGCGCTGCATCCGTGCGCCTCCATCAGCAACCTCCACGTGGCGTCCCCACACCGGCGCATCCTGCATGCGCGCATGAGCAGCCAGCCTGCAAAACTATAAATAGAAGGATCATCTCCTTCACACAGAGAGACTCACAACTCAGAGAGAATCCACAACAGAGAATCACCGGAGAGGCAGTTCTAGACACTCAACGTCTTCCTCCTCTCAGCAAGCTCCAGCACCCAGAGCAATCAACACCTTCAGAGAACCGATAACCGTCGTCAGCCGGTCAACGGAGTCAACGCATTACCACTCGCTCCATTGGCACTAAGGACCCAGCTTAAACAAAAGTGTACTCCTAGGACTACATCTAAGTCCTATATTGTATCACTGTTCTGTTTGTATTAAAATTTCAATCAAAACAATTTTAATGGCAAACAAGCTGGCGACTCTGCTGGGGACTTCTTTCTCCTCTACCGAGAAGGTTGTGTCACAGGCCGACGACGTGAAGGTGGGCTCCTCCCACAAGACGCTGGTAGTGCGCCTCAATCAACAGGCGTACAAGGAGTTCATTTCTGAAGGAAGTGCGAGTCCTTCGAAGCGGCTGTCGAAGCCGAAGAAGACCCGCGCAGTCTGGGTGCGCAAAGTCGACGCCTCGGGCACCACCGTTGAAGGGGATGCGCCCGTCCAGCCTTTCCTTCCTGCTGACGTCCTCAGCAGTCAAGGTGCGCCCGCTGATGCAGCGCATCTCTCGGGGAAGCGTGCGGCTGACCACGTTCCCCAGCCATCTTCCTCTCAGGCGAGGAAGATACGTCGACGGAGCAGGGGCGCAGCCAATGCTCCGCGCATCACTTCTGATGCGCCACAAAGAGCCTCTGTCTTTGACAGACTCACTCGCTGTAATGGCGAGGAGAATTTGGATGCTGAGTACTATGCGCCCCAGCGGGCTGGTACGAAGAAATCTAAGGCGGCACGGGCCATGCGCCACAAACGTGCTATGCCAGCAGCCGGCCAGAGGCACGCGCTTACAATCACGCGCGCTGCCGATGGCAAGCTGTACAAGGTTGACTCAAGTGCTTCTGCACCGACAACGAGTCGACCTTCAAAGTCCTCATCTCGCTTGGGCGCATTCACTGCGTGCACAACCAAGCCGAGAGAGGCAAACTCAGTGGTCTTGAACTCCCGCGCCTCCTCTGGTTGTGCGTTTGAGGTCCGTTCAAGTTACTTCAAATGCTGTGGTTCCCCCACTTCTGATCGTGATGCCTGCTTGGTATTAGATCAGGGGGCGCAGCACTCACCCGACCACCCCGGCGCTTGGCCCTGCCATGCGCCTGAGAGGGGTGTGAGGGTAGCACTTTCCTCCAACGACCTGCGCAACGTGATCACTCACAAGCGCCGGTCAGGAGAGTTGACCAACAAGCACGATGCGCCTCTCACGGGGCACACTTGTGCAGTGGTCACCATCAACTGCTGTTGCAAGACGGCAGTACCGCCAAAGCAGTCGGTCTTCCAACGGCTACAATCATCGACACCCCTCCGACATCGCCTTGGGACGAAGGTGTCAGCAGAAGAGGAGCTAAAGGTTGCTTCATGCAACGTGATCTCCAACTCCTCATCTGTCCGGAAGACGACTGCCAATTCCTCGTCTTCATCCAAAAGCCAGCCGAGGAAAACCAAGGCAGCTGTCTCGACCTCTGGAGTGTTCGAAGGCACTCGGTCGAGGAAGAAGTTCTTGGAGGAAGCTGGGGGTAGCCAGACCCTTGTTGAGCCTCCTTCCGAAGACGAAGATGTCCAAAGCATAGCTGCGGCGGATCTTCATCAAGGCGAAGATGGCCTCCCTGAAGCCCCTCAAAATGACGATGTCCTCCAGGACACCGCCGGGGGTAGTGCTGGAAACGAAGAGGCCCTTCAAGACAGAGCCGAGGGCAGTCAGGCCCTTGCAGATGCGCCTGTCGAAGACGAACTCCAGAATATGGCTGGGGGTGGCCAAACACCAGGAGAAGTGACTCCCCCACATGAGAGCGAGGCTGAGAGCGAAGCCTCAACTAATCCATCCACTTTCGGCCGTGTCATGACAGTATACATGACCGGGGGTGATCTTGAGACTGATGCGCCGCCACAGGACATTGTCCAGCGCATAGACTTGCTAGAGGGAGGACTCAAAACCCTCTCTGCCTCAATGCAAGCACTGACTCAAGCAGTATTTGAGATGCGGTCGGCCTTGATCAGGACACCTTCAAATGGTCCCGACCCAGGAGCCAATGGAGAGTCGAGTGTGCCCCTCCAACGGACACCCTCAGACACAGAAGCACCCCGGACGTCGGAGCCCTCAAACGCTCCACTCCGGGTGGTACCTCCTTCCCCGACTCCTAGCTCCACGGAGGACGTGGTCGAAATGATCAAAGATCTGCGGGAGCGCTTCGAGTCCAAGAACAGACAGGAGGAGCGCCAGAAGATGGGCATTCCCCAGCCTTATCCCCTTGAGTGGAACAAGGTGGTTTATCCCCCAAAGTATAAACCACAAACACTCACGTCGTATGACGGGAAGGACTCTCCACGATGGTACCTGACGTACTTCCAGTCGCAGACAGGGCATCTTCCGAAGGAGGACGCGCTCTTCACCAGTATCTTTATTGGGGCCCTGAAAGGGGTGGCGTATGACTGGTACTGCAGCCTCCCCGATAATTCCATATCATCCTTCGACGACCTGACACGCCTCTTCCTCGACCGCTTCTACGACGGTGGGAAGGACATGACGATGGCGTCTCTCATTGAGATACGCCAGAAGGACAAGGAAACGGTTCGGGCATTCATCGAACGCTTCCGTCAGGCCTGCTTCAGGCTACCTCCAGGCATGCCAGAGCATGCGCTTCTCTCCGCTTGCAGTATGAACATGCTGCCTGCAGTAAAGCTCTGGCTTAACTCTACTCCCTCCTCCCGACTGGAGCTCCCTAATCATCGAAGCTGAAGCTGCAGAGAAGAAGGCGGCCAATGCACGTCTTCTAGGTGTTAGCTTCCCCGCCTTTGACGATAAGGGGAAAAAGTCCGCAATCAACAACTCCGGACGAGAAACAAAGGGGAAACAGGCATTGACTGTTAATGCCTCGAAGGGCGCATCTGCGCCTACTCAAAAGCCTCCACTGGCACCGAGACCCAAGGAGGTTTATTCATTCAATGATGACGACACCCTGCAACTCTTTGAGATACTGAAGCAGGGTGACAAGATCAAGCTTCCGGACCCGAAGCGGCCCGATGAAGTCGGGAAAGTGGACAACCCGAGGTACTGTCACTACCATCGGTTTGTCGGACACCCGACCAAGGACTGCTACGTCCTCAAAAATTACATCCAGCGCATGATCAATGCGGATGTAATCTCCGTCGACTACGAAGAGAAGACGGTGTCAGCTAATGTGGTGTCACTTCAGTTCGGCACCTTGCCGCCGACTACCACACAAGATGGCGTCGTCCCCATCCCTAAGGCGATAATGGAGGTGGTGAACTTGCCACCCACCCGTGACAATGTGAGTGGACTTATCCCACTCACCACATCTCGAGGAGAGGTCCTCTGGGTTCACCCCGACCTCGTCTCCGAGGTAACTCAACCGGAGGTACGCCCTACCTCCAATGCAAAAGGCAGGAAGATCAAGTCTTGCCGCACGGTCTCTTCTTCAACGGAAGAGGCGCTTCCTGTGCAGACGCGTGCACAACAGAACTCCCAGCCCGGTGAAGCTACCGCCGAAGTGGTGCCTCCTGGCACCATCCCTGAGGAGGGTCCATCCAAGCCCTCAGCAGCCAATAAACAAAAGCAAGTGGAGGCCCGTTTCGACAGACCTCTGCGGAAAGAAAATGCTTCGGGGGCTAGCCAAGCCCCACAATTTTGACATTCTGGCACAACTGGCCAGTACTCCTGCACGCTTGTCTCTGTTCGAGCTCCTGCGTCTCTCCAAGGACTCCCGAGAAGCTCTCTGCGAAGCTCTAAGGATGCCGAATCCTTTCTCAGTCAGGTCAAGCAACCTGAAGACCTACCAACTACTTGTGCACACTGTCATTGTGCGGATGAAGTTATCCCAAACATAACTTTCATCCAACAAGACATGCTGCTCAAGCATCACCGACATAACCGACCGTTGTATTACACAGGATACATCGGTTCGGTAAAGGTGAGCAGGATTCAGATCGATCCGGGGTCTTCCCTAAGCATCATTCCAAAGGCGCTGCTATCAAAGCTGGGGATCCCAATGTACCGGCTGGCGCCCTCCAATACGACCATCAGTAGCTTCAACGCTAGCAAGAGCGAGCCACTGGGCAAGATCCGGCTGAAGTGTCACATCGGCAGCCTCAAAACTGAGGTGACTTGTTATGTGGTGGATGCCGAGGTCAACTACAACATCTTACTCGGACGACCATGGTTACATGAGTACATGGTGGTGCCCTCCACGCTCCACCAATGCATGAAATATGTATCCACCAACGGCGTCATCCGGACGGAGTTTGCAGATATCGATCCCTTCAAAGGGATTGAGGCCTACTTCACCGATTCCGACTTGTACAAGCCACTTGACGAGGAGGAAGCCAAAGACGCCGATGATGAAGTAGAGACGGCAACAGAGCCGGACTTGGAGCCCGAAATGACTCCCGACGCCCCCTCGAAAATTCGATTGAAGGGCAAGCCTCCCCAGAAGGCGCCTCCAATGAGCATCAAGCTATCAGGGAAAGCACCAACTCACGAAGCTCCCCTGAAGATACGCCTCAAGGGAAAGCCACCTCAAACAGCGGCTCCCCTGGTGGTAAAATTACAAGGGAAGGCGCCACTCATCGGAGGCGCAACCGAGGCACCTCTCAAGGTGCGTCTTAAAGGCAAGCCGCCGCAGTCATCCAAAATGCCGGAGAGGGCTCACATAACCCTCTCAGACCCCAAAGTCAGAGCGGTGGAGGACTCTCCTGATCCGGCCCCAGTGCTTACAGATGAGGAGCTTGGCGAATATATCTCTGCTGATGTAGACGCACCCTCCTTAGACAATGTAATCCCACGGAATAAAATCTCGTACTTTATCAATAATAGAGTGTCTTTCAATTATTCTTGTCTTCCACACTGGAATGCCATGTATACATTAGACAACGCTCTACGGTCGTTGCAAACACAAATAACGACCGTCCACCATAATCGAGTGGCCCCGTCTCAAGGAGTCTTCATAATCCCCCCACGAAGCCGAGACGAAGGCACCATCATCTCGGGCAAAGTCGAGCGTCATCAGGACCTCCCGTCAATCGAGCCCGAACCTGATACCGGCAGAGTACAAGTCTATCGGTACACGGATACGGCAAAGCGCATCATCCAAAAGATGGGCTACGACCTGAAAAGCAATAAAGGCCTAAACTACGGCAAGGGTCGGCATCTCCCTGTCCGGCTTTCGATGCCCAATGGAAAGCCACAGGATTACTATAATCGGACTCGACGGGGGTTAGGCTATGTCACACCGCCATCAACTCCAGAGAGTTCAGACGCAGAAGACATAGAACATTCCCACTCGTCTGAAGCATCGACGTGGGATTCCGATACCAGTATCGAATCAGTCTTCAGGAAAGTGCTGTCAGCTAACATGACATCGGCGCAACCTCAGAAAGATGAAGGCGAAGACCAACCGCCGGAACCCTTCGAAGAGGAACCCTGGGCTCAACGCCTAGAAGAACAATGGAAGTCTCGTTTTGAGTTACGAGAACCTCCCACCGAAGACGAAGTCGAGCAGATCGACCTCGGGGATGGGTCTTCTTCTAACCCATCTTTATCAGCAAAAGCTTGGAAGAGAAGACCGAGAATCTTTAGTCCAACTGGCTAAAGAGTATATTGACGTCTTCGCCTGGAGCTACGAAGACATGCCGGGTCTCGATCCACATATCGCGATGCATAGGTTGAACATCTTACCAGATGCCAAACCTATCAAACAACAACAGCGACGCTTCCGCCCAGACATCATGAATGCCATCGATCAGGAGGTGGACAAGCTCTTGACCAGTGGCTTCATCCGTGAGGAACAACACCCGGACTGGGTAGCCAATGTCGTCCCTGTCACCAAGAAGAACGGGAAGATACGAGTCTGTATCGACTTCAGGGATCTCAACTCTGCTTGCCCGAAGGATGAATTCCCGCTCCCAATCACCGATGTAATGATCGACAACACATGTGGCTTTGAACGCATGTCCTTCATGGACGGGTATTCAGGCTACAATCAAATCAAGATGTTTCCCTGATGACGCAAAACACACGTCATTCAGGACTCCGAAAGGTGTTTTCTGCTACACAGTAATGCCCTTCGGCTTGAAGAATGTCGGTGCAACATACCAACGAGCGATGAGTACCATCTTCCGTCAACATCTTCGCAAGACAGTTGAGTGTTATGTTGACGACATCGCAGTCAAGAGCCACCTCAAAAGAGATCACCTACAGGACCTGAGGACGGTCTTTGATCTCATGCGGGCACATCAACTCAAAATGAACCCCGCTAAATCCTTCCTGGGGGTTTCTAGCGACAAATTCCTGGGCTTTGTCATCACGGCAAAAGGCATTCATGTCGATCCCGAGAAGACTAAAGCCATCCTCAACATGGACCCTCCGAAGAACCTTCGAGAACTTCGGGGCTTATAGGGACGTCTGGCATACATCCGGAGGTTCATAGCAAACCTCTCCGGTAAATGTCAACCCTTTACTCAGCTCATGAAGAAGGGAGTCTCTTACGTCTGGACAGAGGAGTGCCAAAAGGCTTTCGACGACATCAAGGCTTACTTGACAAGCCCGCCAGTCCTAGTGGCACCTGTCGCCGGCAAACCATTCCTCCTCTACGTCCGTGCCATGGATCATTCCCTCGGCGCTTTACTGGCTCAAAACAGCGATGCAGGCTACGAGCAAGCAATCTACTACCTCAGTCGAACACTCATCGGGGCCGAACACCGGTACAACCCCGTTGAAAAGGAGTGCTTGGCTTTGGTGTTTGCCATTCAGAAGACTCGTCATTACGTCTCGGGCCAGACAATTCACGTCATCTCCCGAGTCAATCCACTCAGAGTTCTCATGACGAAGCCAGGGTCATTAAACTCCCGGCTGGCTACATGGGCGATCCTACTAACGCCATACAACATGGTGTTTGTCCCGCAGAAGGCGGTCAAGGGTCAGGCTCTGGCTGACTTTTTAGCTGCACACCCCATCCCAGAATCTTCAAAACTCTATGAAGACATCCCGGATGAAGTCCAAGAATCAAACGTCACTGAAGGAAGCCCCGTTTGGCGGATGTTCTTCGATGGCGCTTCAAGAACGGGCCCCAACGGCCAAATCATCGCAGGAGTGGGGGTAGTCTTGGTCTCTCCCGATCAGCTGGTCATCCAGCGCGCATACTCTCTTTCGAAGCCGTGCTCCAACAATGTTGCTGAGTACAATGCACTCGTCATGGGACTCCAGCTAGCACAACAGCTGGGGGTGGATCATCTGGAAGCCTACGGCGACTCGAAACTCGTCGTAAACCAGATTCGGGGGCAATACGAGGTTCGCCATGAAGATTTGATCCCTTACCATGAAGTTGCATTGAACATCATTTCAACCTTCACTGGGTTCTTCATCGAACATGTACCCCGTCTGTAAAACTTGGAGGCTGACGCTCTGGCTGGCCTCGCAGCCTCATTGGCCGCGCCCCTTGGGACTCAACACTATGTCACGGTAACTGGTCGAGACTTGATTTGTCCCAGAAACAACCTATGTTTACAAATGGCTCACGTCATGCCGACAAACACCGATGTTAATGTCCGAGACTGGAGATTCCCGTTCATCGACTTCGCCGTCTACGGAATCCTTCCAGAAGACCCGAAGGAAGCCGTCTCAGTCAGGAGACGCTCTCTTCGATTCTACTACGATACAGCCACTAAAACGCTGTACCGACGCTCCTTCGACGGGCTTCTCCTTCGATGCCTGTCTAACGAAGAAGCGGCCGAAGCAGAAGCTCATGACGGAACTTGCGGAGCTCACCAACCAGGTCCTAAGTTGCAAGATCGACTGCGACGTATGGGCTACTACTGGCCAACCATGGCCGCCGACGCAGTAGAATATGCTAAGAAGTGCCATGCATGCCAACTTCATGCAGACTTCATACATACACCGTCTGAACCTCTACATCCTACAGTCGCCTCCTGGCCATTCGAAGCCTGGGGCATGGACATTGTAGGACCAATCACCCCTCCTTCATCAAGAGGACATCGTTTCATCCTGGCCATCACCGATTACTTCTCCAAATGGGCGGAAGCAGTCCCACTAGCGGAAGTAAAAAGCTCCAGGGTGGTCAGCTTTATCAAACACCATGTCATTTACCGTTTCGGAGTACCCAGGCGAATCATTCATGACAATGGTCCCCAGTTCATCAGCCACATTTTCAGCAGGTTCTGTGACAAGAATCGCATTCAAAACGTGGCCTCAACCGCCTACAATCCGGCAGCAAACGGATTGGCCGAGGCGTTCAACAAAACTATCGTCAGGCTGCTCAAAAAGGTCGTGTCATCCAACAAACGCGACTGGGACGAAAAGCTCGGCGAATGTCTTTGGGCCTACCGCACAACGGTACGGACCCCAACAGGCAACACACCATTCTCCCTGGTCTACGGGAGCGAAGCGGTACTGCCTCTCGAGATCCAGATCCCCTCACTCCGAGTAGCGATCACAAACAAACTCACAGAAGAAGACAATCAACGTCGTCGTCTGCGGGAACTGGAGGCACTTGACGAAAAGCGTCTCCTAGCTCAACAACGCATCGAACTTTACCAAGCCCGTATATCACAGGCTTTCAACAAGAAGGTCAAGCAAAGAACTTTCCAAGTTGGCGACCTGGTTTTAGCAGTCAGAAGGCCAATGGTGTTAACTCACAAGACACCAGGAAAGTTCGAGCCCAAATGGGAAGGACCCTTCATCATTGAGACGGTATACTCAAACGGTGCTTACCGCCTCGCCAAACCCAATAGGGACTTGTTCATGATGCCCATCAACGGCAAGTTCCTAAAGAAGTACTATTCTTGACATCCTCCAAGACATGTATTTCCCCAAACAACCTCTTTTCATAAAATCAAACGCTTCCGAAACCCAGCTGTTCCGTGGCATCCTTCCGTAGAAAGATAACCACGTCCACATTACCTCTGAGTTGTCTCTCTACATCCTACAAAGCGGAACCTTACATTTCGTGAGCTTACGCTATCCTTCATGTTTACCACGTCCACATTACCTCTGAGTAAACATCCCGTACAAACAACTCCTGTGTTGTCGTACATTGATCGCAGAACTTTCACGTCCACATTACCTCTGAGTTGTTCAGCGTATCCTCCAGGATCATTCCTACCACGTCCATAAATACCTCTGAGTAGGAAGATTCTATCATTTCAACCTAATGATTGCCATGTCCACATTACCTCTGAGCAAACATGTTGGTTCCTTCAAACTTATTATCTGTACCTAAAAACCAAGGTGCGCAAAAGATAATTGGTCCACATAAATCATCTAGTTCATGAGATCAAAAATGAACACATCACAAAAAAAAGATAGTGTATTTCTTTATTTTTCAAAAAAGGGAGTACAGAAATACGCTATTTTCCCAGCAAGAGTTGCAAAAACACATAAAAAGAAGAGAAACTACAGTCCCCGATCCTCTCCAGGGTGGGATGAGAGCTCTTTGACTCGACGTCTCAGGTCGGCAGTGCGAGTTTCCACAGTCGCCTGGACTCGGAGCTCGGCTTCTTGACGCATTAATCCGACAGCCTCAGCGGAAGTTTTACTCTCATACTTCTCATCAAGCTGTCGTCGCTGCTGAGCCAAAGCAAGGGTCCGCTGAGTAAGAGTCGCTTCCTCCTGCTTGAATGCCACGTGTTCAGCCAGGACACGATCAGCTTCTAGTTGAAGTTGGGCCCGCTGGTCTTCAAGACGGCACATCTGAGCATCAACCTCTGCGATGTTAGCATCCACCGCAGCCCGCTTCTCCGTCGTCTTCTTCATAGATTGAGACAACTGCTCCGCCGCAGTCTCAGTCCCAGCCACTTCACGCTCCCAACTGCTCACATCGGCTCGATGGGAAGCCTCGATTTCAGCAATCAACTTCCCTATCTCTGCATCTATCAAGACAGAGAGGTCATTTCGTTGGATGCGCTGCAGTTCCGCGAGCCGCTCGTCCAGCTCAATCACCGAAACCTCCAGAATTTCGGCCATATAGTCATGGCCTTGGTGAACGCGGATCAGCTCGATACAAGGCATTGCCAAAGCTTTTGCTGTCGCAAATCTCCCCTTGGCATCCATCACTGCAGATACACCTTTCTCCAGCATTTTGTACACTCCCTCGACGAGGAACTTCACATACTCGTCGGCATCCGCCAGCACCTGCGGCGTCATAGCAGGAGTTGGGGGAGCTACTACAGTTTGCGGACCGGAGGAAGATCCGCCAACCTCGATCTGAGAGGTTTGAACCTCGGCAGCAATAGGCTCTTCATCAACAGGGGCCAGACTGCTAGCCCGAGGAGCCGAAGGAACAGAAGGAGCCGGCACATGCGTCGTGATAGTACCCCAAGTGAAGGAGCAACAGAGGGTTCCACACCCTTACCCTTCTCAAGCCCGGAGAAATCACCGACGTCGACGGCCACCTCTTCTACCCCCGACGTTCTATCAGCATCAGCTACCTCCCCCGGCAAAACGGGGAGATCAACATTTATCTCCTGGCCAGCCCCAGGAGACAAGACCGGCAGAAGGGTCTCATTCTTCTCAAGTCCCTCTACAGGGACAAAATCTGTCGCTACCGCCTGATCGGTAGCCATCTCTATGTCCATGGTTGAAGCCAAGGAAGGATTTGGCAATGATTCAGCCGACCTCCCTTCATCATGACAAGGAGGGGAATCAACCCTCTCCTCTATCCTCACTGCTTCTGCTGCCCCCGCAACAGACTCCTGCAGCTCCGTAGCGATGTCATCGGAAGATGATGAACTCCATTCCTCTTCATCACCAGGAAGCTGCGCACTTGCTAAACCTTCGATATGTGAAGCCTCCGCTGTGGCCTTCGTCACCTCGGAAGCTGCTGTACCCTCAAGTTCCCTCCTGACATAACCCGGGGATACCGGAACCTCCACGATGATAGTATCCTCCGGATCTTCCTCCATGAGAGACATCATTGTCGGCGGGATACGCACTCCAGACGAGCTCGCCATCTCTTCTCGCCTACTCCCACCCGACTTTGGGGTACGAGGTTTTCTTTTTAGCGGCTCCTACAAAAGAAGATGGGGCCT
>JANAVB010007196.1:1457679-1520764 GCA_029216955.1 Iris pallida | reverse complement strand
GAAGGGGTAAGCTCCCAAGACATCCTCCTCTGGGAAACAAGGCGACAGAAGGACGTCAAAGGCCACTGACGTTAAAGTTGCTTAACAGTCATATGCACTCCATTCGCAGTAAAGAACCAGTCCTCCTTGACCTTCAGCACTGACGAGTCAGTAGAAGTGAGACGGTCTCCAAACAGGAACTCAGGCTTCAGGAAGGTCACTTTATCAGATGTGGAAGATTTAATGACTCCACGCTCTATCATCCGTTTGAGGAGCCAATACTGCTGTTCACGGATTAGGGTCATTCTCTCAGGAGGCTGATCCAGCATAAGAGCATCTTGAGCAGGGTTTATCACTTCCGCGTTATGCTCTACTCCCATTTGGTTGAAGGCAGCCTCCAAGAAAACTTCACTCAAAAGCGGGATTGCCATCGACACTAACAAAAGATCAGAAAAAGTCAGAAGAGAACACACAATGTGTCTAAAGGAGAAAACTGCGGCGCATCATCAGGGATTGAACCCATGCGCATGGCCTCGACGCATCATCAGGGTTTGAACCCATGCGCGTCAGCAGTATAGCCTCGGCGCATCACCAGGGTTTAAACCCATGCGCGTCGGCGGGCAAAGACCGCGGCACATCATTAAAGACTCAAGGCCTATGTGCGTTGGCGTACGGACAATGAGACTTACCAACCACCTCCGGCCGAACTTCGACAGGCCGACGGGGAACGACAGTCGCCGCAACTTCCGTGGACTCCTTCGCTTTCTCCTTCCCCTTGCCGGCAGCATCGCGAGGAGTCTTGGGAGCCATTCTCTCGAGGAAGGAGAAGTTAGGGTTTTGAAGAAGAAACTCTAAAGAAGCAGAGGCACAGAGAAGAAGAACCCTTTCTCTCTCCAACTCTTACCTATTTATAGGGCTTGGTCGCACGCGTGAACAGATGACGTGTGATCTCAGCCGTCGCCTCGGGTTCTGTGCAAGGATAGCAGCAAATAAAACCAAAAGATCATCATTAATCTTTTCGGTTACCGAGGCACCATCATCATTAACTGAGAAGAGCATGCGCCCGAACAGGCATGCGCCCAGAAATCATGCGCCCTGACCTCCATGCTTCTTATTCAAAGTATTCCAAAACTTATTCAAAAGTTTTGAAAACTTTGAAGGGGGTCTTGTAGAAGCATGGAATTTCACAACCAGAAAGCCCATGCGCCAGACACTACATGCGCTAGAACTCAGACGAAGAACTTCACAGCAAGATCAATAAAAATAGACATTCGAAAGAAGACTTTTTTTTGATATACAGAAGTCTATTACATGTCTAAGAAAAGGTTGTACAAATGAGAATTTCTACAAAGGAAAGATCCTAAGTCTACAGCCAGCGGCTACCACGCGCCTCCAGATAAGCGCAGCCGCCACCATGCGCCATCAGTCAGGCACAGCAGACATCATGCGCCTCCAACCAGGCGCATCCCACCATATCTTCAGCAGCTCAGTCATGTGCATCCAGCTCAGTTATGTGCATCCCTTCAGCAGCCCAGTTATGTGCCGCTCTTTCAGCCAGGCTCACCTGATAAGTGCTTCGTCAAGCAAAGCATTTAACCCTCTAGCTGGAACCAAGGAAGAGAAGAGCACCGCAAATGCTGTGGCCAGGGGAGGCTTCGAAAGAGCCTCCAAAGGCGAAGGAAGACCGTGATCGAAACCGCGGCTAAAGGAGCAGCTTTCAACACAACCAAAGTGGGCAAACCCCACTTTGAAGGAAGATAGAGCCTAGCACCGCCATTCCGATCTACGGCTCTTCCGGAATAACGGAGACAAGGCCCGAGCATCCCTATCTTTGGATGCAACAGGCACCTTTCGTCTGCCTCGGAAGCCCTCGACTCCGTCTTTTGGATGTAACAGTCACCTTCAAGTGCATCGAAGACAACACAGCGTCTCATCTTCACCCTCGGGAGCACTTCGTCAACAGAATGCACCAGCATGTTCAAGTTCATGTTGGAAGTACGTGAGGGAATGAGAAGCAAATCTTCTCTCCATGCCACTATTTATAGGCCGGGCAGATCAAACCCACGCGCCAAGTGGATGGCCCTCCGAATTCCGTGCAATAAATTTACATTAAATGGATGAACCGGACGCCTCGAATTCAGCCAAACGGCTATTTATAGCACTCGAAGAGCGAGACAGCCGCATCATTAAAAGACATGTCCGATGCGCCAGCCAGACAGCGCATCACACGGACGCGCCCTTCGGCATCAGGCGCATCACACAGACGCGCCCTACAGTACTCGGCGCATTACAGAGGGTGCGCCCCCACACATCTCCATACCGAGTGGAACGCCAACCGACGCGCCCACTCAGCTGTCCATCGAACGTCACCAACATTAAATGCTGAACTGACAGAGTTGGCAGCACGCCTCCCAAAGTCTGAACAGTTGACAGCTTTTTCAGAAAACGAAGCGTCGACAACGTCAGCATCATCATGACTTTATTTCGACGGCTACCGCCACGTGGCCACTCAACCAACCGCATGCGCCTCTACGGCCATGCGTCCAAATCAGCATGCACCTCAAAAGCCATGCGCCCCAGGCTGCTCTCTGAAAGACAGAAGGAAAGTCGCCTGCATGCGCCTCAAAAGCCATGCGCCCCAAATGGTTTGTAACTCCTAAAGGTTATGAGCCGCAGCCTCCTCCTGCGCCCAATCCAAGGCGCAGCTCACCAGATCACTCCTCTCCACCAAATCCGAGATCTTCGAACCATGAGTCGACGACACGTGTCTTTTGACTCAACTCGTCCAAGATTTCAGCAACGGAAAGATCTTCTCTCTGCTACGTGCCGGCTCACAACAGCAGTATGAAGAGTTCTCCCCCTCGATCAGGGCGCAGCATCCGTGCGCCTCCATCAGCAACCTCCACGTGGCGTCCCCACACCGGCGCATCCTGCATGCGCGCATGAGCAGCCAGCCTGCAAAACTATAAATAGAAGGATCATCTCCTTCACACAGGGAGACTCACAACTCAGAGAGAATCCACAACAGAGAATCACCGGAGAGGCAGTTCTAGACACTCAACGTCTTCCTCCTCTCAGCAAGCTCCAGCACCCAGAGCAATCAACACCTTCAGAGAACCGATAACCGTCGTCAGCCGGTCAACGGAGTCAACGCATTACCACTCGCTCCATTGGCACTAAGGACCCAGCTTAAACAAAAGTGTACTCCTAGGACTACATCTAAGTCCTATATTGTATCACTGTTCTGTTTGTATTAAAATTTCAATCAAAACAATTTTAATGGCAAACAGTTAGCATCAATGATTATCATTCCATTACAGTTCATATGAAAACAAATCAGTGGTTTAGGAATGAATCAGGAAATAGAAATTCCTGAAAAATAGTGAGTGAGTGGAAAAAAAATAGTAAAGAGAGTGTAGAGCATGAGAGTGTCAATAGAGTGTGTATATTACAAAATAGTGTGGCAGTTCAATCATACATAAATTACCCAAGTGTCCCCAGGTTGAATAATTCTACTTTTAATGAACTAATCAACACTACACCTATTAGGAGTTCTCAGGAACTTCACATGTGAACTCAAGATTACTGCTAGTCCATTCCATTTCTCAGAAATCACTCACATTTCAGCTCATTAAGGATGGATAAAACAGTTGATAGTTAACCTTGAATAACATTCAATCAAACTCATTTAAAAGGAAATGAAGAATCTCAGGTTTTCAGGAAATGAAAACAGTGTAAAAAGAATGGAAATCAGTTCAGTGCAATGGGTATTCAGGGATTTCATTCCCAGTTAAACAGTTGACAGGAAACCATAACTAAACATTCATTCACTCATGTAATGTAAAGAAAGGAACCAATTTCCAGTTCATAGTTTACCTGAAATTCAATCTCAGATTTGACAGTTAAGGAAAAAGGAAATTAGTTCAATGAATAAATCATTCATTCAAATCTCATTCACATACCATAAAACCAATTTCGAATGTAAATGCTTCATTAACATGAACTAGAATTTTGTGGAGATCATTTAACAGTTGAATATCGAATAAAAAAATGGATTAAAATTGGAAAATGTAACAGTTGAAGTTCACAGGGAACAATCAGTGGCTAACACAAATCTCAGTCTAATAGGAAATAACCAAACTCAGTTAAATAATTTAAACCCAACACAAGGCCTAATATGTATGAATCATGTATTATACATGAGCTACAATTGTGGTAAACATATAACTGAACAACAATTGGAATTCAAGGTAAAATAGGATTATCATATTAAACTGAACATTCCTTTTATAAATCAACCCTATTCGAAACCACACAATGTTCAAATTCTCATTTACAAACCAAACGCCCAATTTTCGAATTGAAAAACTTAGCTAAACATGAAATACAACATGTGGGAACATTCAACAGTGAGAAAACATCAATAGAAACTGGAATTTAAATAGGAACTAACAGTTCAGAATTTGAAAGGAAAATAATGTATCAACATAGTATCAGTCGAGCATGCAATTAACCCAAATTAAATCCAATTCCCATCAATAACCTCACTAATCATGTAAACTAAATTATCATAGATAATTAGACATGTTAGGATCAAATTTAGCAAATAATAACATGTATTAAAACCATTAAAACTGAAATAAAATAGTGAATACAAAACAGTGCACTGGACCAATCCTCGTGCACGTGGTTCAAGTGCTCGTGTACACGACACGACACGACACGACACAGATCTCGTGATCATGTCCCAGTGTCGAGGGGGACTAGGGCTAGGTCGGGGACACCCTGATACGTGTCCACGACACGCGTGTGTGTGATACGACACACGTATCAGTGTCAAAAATTGGCTGTAGCCGATGCAGTATAAATCCAGTGCACGACTTCGTACGTGTCCGACACGACACGAGAGTCCCTAAGACTTGACACACGGGGTGTCAGTGGTTGCCCCAAGGTGTGTCAAATATCATGTGTCCCAGTGACGTGTCCTGTGCGCAAAAGACCCCGAGCATCAGGGCAAGCAACCTGCTCGCGCACGCGCGTGTGCAACCGCGTGTTCCCGTGTCCGTGGCGACACGACACGACACCAAACATGACTCAAGATACTAGAAACCCCTAAGCAAGGTTAAAACCTAAAGTTCTATTCAAAGGTTTTCCTAAAATCAGATCGAAATCCCCTTTGGGGCATTTCGTCGAACAGTGGGTATATTGGACTGATACGTGTCCAAATGGGACCCGAATAGGACACGAAATCCTACAGAAATCTAGGGTTAGCTAGGGGACACCTAGATCTAGGCTAAAATACAATAATAACAGCAATTACAATAGGTTTTGAAGGAGTTACCTATAGGTGTCAAATCCTCAAAAAAACTCCAAAGAGGGGTATTCCTTTTGATAGCCAAACTTCTCCAAATTGTCCAAACTCTGAAATAATCTTCCATAAACAGCAAGAACAGGTGAATTAGAACCTAATGCAATTTGTTTGGATGGAAAAGGAATTAAATAGAATTTTCTAGGGATTATTGAAGTTGGGGACTCACCTCTTTCTAAAACTTGGAAAATTTCTAAAGAGGCTAGCCCTAATGAAGAAGGGAGGGATTCCCTAGGTGGGTTGGCTGGCCATAGCAATTAGGGTTAGGTTTTACATGGTGTTGGGCTTGTGGGCTTCTATGGGCTTAAGTCATTAGTCATGACTTGTGAAGTCATAAGCCATTCTCTAGTCTAATCAATTCCTATTCTAATTTAATTCTAATAAGTAGGGTATCACTAAATTAGGTCAAGCTAGGGTTTCATAGTCTAACCAAGTAGTCATGACTAGGGTTAGCTTCTAGGTTAGTCTCCAAGGTCAACACTAGTCAAAGTCTAGAATAGCACTAAATTAAAATATACCGAAAATCACTTAAAATCCAATAATTCTAAATAACACATAATAATTCCAAATAATTTCCAAAAATACAAAAATGACCAAAATACCCTCAAGGGTAAATGACAAATAAGTGTCCCAATAACATGGTTAGGCTCTAGGTCAACCAGCCTCCAAGGTTACACTATCAAAACACCAAAATCATAAGTCATGATTTAAAATAGTTTTAAAATAATTTAAAATTACCAAAAATTATATCATGATTTAAATATCATTATTAAAAGACTAAAATTACAAAATGTCAAAATTACCCTCATTTTAGAAAATTAGGTGTTACACATGTCGACAGAGTCTCACGCCCGACCACCGCGTTCTGCTCCGCCTCGACGTCACCTCCTCTCAAACCCGGCGGATAGACCCTCGACAAATCCCAGCCATCATCACCACCTGCTACACCAAGATTACCCATCGCCTGGCCGCAGCCGCCTAACTCTACTGATCTCCGACCGACCAGCCCTAGGACACCCCTTCATCGACAACCCATCTCAACTACCACCACCACCACATCGTCACCCCCACCGCGACCAATGCATCGGCAGCCCGATAACCCACCTTTCCAGCCTCGACACCATAGCCGGAACCGCCACCGTCACTCCGGCCACCTTAGCCGAGCGCCACCACCACCTCCATAAACTTCCGGCCAAACCCATCATACATCACGGCCGTCGCCCTTGCCTCCGCAGCCCATCTCGACCCTATCCCGGCGGTCGCCCACACCCAGCGCTGCCCGCACACCCCATCGCCACCACACAGGGAAAAGAAAAGAAAATAAAAGCCCTAACTCTAGACTCACCACGTTGTAAGCCTCCACCGAGTAGGCGATGCCAGCATCGTCGACTTACCGGTGCCAGCGTCCTTCAGCTGTGTCACGACCTGCACCCACTATGAGGGTACGAGCACGTAACAACGCCCAGCCTACGCCGCAGTATTGGCGGTAGAACGTTGTTCTAGGTCACTATCTAACCAACCAATCGTGCAATTATATAATGTACTTGTCAATAAATCAACTCCGAACGGAGGACAAGTCTAGATATAATATAATCTCAATCACAGTCTAAGCACGATATGATAACACAGAAGATTATAACTAAGACTAAATAACATAAATAAAACCAACAACTAAATAATATAATCTCAGACAATCTCAACTACAAAACTCAACTTATATACAACTCCAGTTCTAAAACATGAAAGTTAACAAAATAACTAGCTAATCTCTCGATCACTCCTGAGTGTCGGAGCCATAGGTAGCTAAGCCATCTCCTGGTCAGTAATATGTAGGACATGTGTCCTCAGGGAAATCATCTGTAAAATTTACAACAGGTCCAGTCAGGACAGGAACGAGTACAACTCATCAAAAAAACCCAAGTAATGACAGAGAACTATAAATCAGTTATAGACAATTTTATTGATGAATATAGAAGTTTATATATAGGTGATGGTATGGAGAACAGATAAGATACAAGGAAAGTAAGTAACTAAAACAAGAGAAGAATGATGGCAATAAAGACTGTAAAATAAATCTAGCTGAACTAAAGTAACATAATAAGTCCAGGCAGTAAATGTAAAACAAGTGTAAAACTACTATAAATCCAGTACGAGATGAATCTAATACAAGATGAATCCAGTACAAGATGATTCTAGGTAGTGATCAAGAATCCAGGTGAGACCAGCTATACTCTAACAGTGTGTTTTAAAATACCGAGATCGACATGTAAATGGCTGTAGGTATTAGGCACATCTCTCACTAATCAGGTGAGAGATGGCTATGCTTCCAGTAGATTCCAGTTGGGAGATTCCAGATTTAGGGTATGTCTACAAGTTTTACTCAATATTTCTCTGCTCCGCAATACAAATGAATCCAGGATTCGACACGAGAATCGAGATGAGTCCAGCTAAAATATGATGATTCCAGAAATAGATTTCGGAATGATTCCAGTAATTCCAGTAATAGAGGCCAGATAAGTAAGGTATGTGTGTCGCATACATGAATCCAAAAATATACATACGTGTTGTAACAGAGAATCACATAAAACTAACTATAACTGAAGTACAGTAATTGACAATTAAATAAGAGAACTATCAGAGAATGTACTCGCCTGCTACTCTGAAAAGAGTAGTGTAATATCAGATGCCTACACCGGAGTCACAATGTCCTAAACAGAGTAATATAGGTTATGACATGTTCAATATAAGGAAATTAAAAGCTACAATACAAACTATATGATTTATAGGTCAAACTAGGTCAAAGTCAGCTCTAAGTCAACCCTGGTCAACTGTCTAGGTCAAACTAGGTCAAACAAGTCAACTTGGTCAACTCTGGGTCAAACTAGTCAACATCTAGTCAACTAAGTCAACAACAAGGCTATCTTGGTCAACTGGTCAAACTTAGGCTATCAAGGCCAATTTGGTCAATGGTCAACCATTGGTCAACCTTAGGGTTTGGTCAACAAGGTCAAACTAGTCTAAGTTAGTCAATCTAGGTAAACTATAGTCAAGCTAGCCTATTGTGTTCAATACCAAGTCATTCTAGGTTTTGGGCTAGTCAACTAAAACCTAAACAATCAGTCCTATAGGGTAAACTATACACTAGGTCTATATACCATTTACAATGTACAAACCTATAGATACAGTATATATTTATATACATACTTGCATACATACCATGTTTGCATTCATGCCTACATACATATTTACATATATACATTAGCTATATATATATATATAGATATATATATACATGCATTATATACATTCAAGGATTTTAAATCAAAGTAAGAGTGTATGTGTGTGTGTGTTTAGAGTACCTGTGTGACAGTTCCAATCTCAGATTCCAGGTTTAAGGTTAACATATCAATTTCAGTGAACAACTTAAGTGTCAAACCAAACCTATATTCCTATATAATTCTCAGTCTCATCCTCACAAGGTGGATACACTCACTAACTCTCTATCAAAACTCTAGAATACCCTAACCAAACTCACACAGTCACATCTATACAAACAAAACATATCTCAAAATCTAGGATATTACCTAGATACCTATATTACCCTCATGACAGTCCAGTTCAATCTATACTGAACTTTAACCCTCAATCTCAGTCCTGTCCAAGGACTCTGAACTCCCATCCAAGCATCCCTTCATATTCAAGTCCTGTCCAAGGACTCTGAATCTCAGTCCTGTCCAAGGACTCTCAATATCAGTCCTGTCCAAGGACTGAACTCCCATCCAAGCATCCCTTCCTATTCAAGTCCTGTCCAAGGACTCTGAATCTCAGTCCTGTCCAAGGACTCTCAATCTCAAAGACACACTATAAACCTTATAACCTAAATCAATGTATAACTATAACCTTGAAAAACTTACATAATCCAAGTAGCAATATCATGGTTGAATCTCAAATACCAAACTGGAACACAAAGATCAGTGTATTCTCAGTTCTGTCATAGGCAATTTCAGGTTTAACTTCTTACAACCAAATCCTAACATGAACTTAAATCCTAACTTACTAATATCCTAATTTCCTTAAACCCCAACACACACACTCATATATCTAACCCTATAGGTTCAAGACACAAGAGTAGCAACCCAAGGACTGGACCATGTTCTAGGGGACTGGACATCCAATGCATATGGAGACTACTCAATGCAATGAAACCCCATTCAAACTTAATTGCAAAACAACCAATCCATAGCCTAAACCTAAGCTCCCTGCCTACTGCTCCTTCTACTGCTACTGCCCCGCTTGCCTGCTGCAGTTACAATACAAAGTCAGGCCAAGCCAAGGCTATAGCTGCCATCCAAATGCAATGCTGCTACTGGTGCTAGCTGCTGTAATGCCACTGCAAATGCAAGCCAAGGCAGGGCAAGCCAAGGCAAGGCAAGACAAGACAGCTGCATTACAATGCTGTTACTGCTGCTAGCTGCAAACGAAAGCCAAGCCCAAGCCAAGGCATGGCATTTCCTGCTGCCCTCCAACTCACACTCACTCTCATAAATCCATATAACCCATATCCCAAACCTAGACTGGTGTAACTCCTCTTCTCGAATTTTTCAAAATTATTTTTGATTTTAAAGGTGATGTTCGTTGAGATTTTCTAAAAAGATATTTTGTTGTTTTTCGGCTTTCCAAAATCATGGTTTAAAGGTACTAATTTATTTTAATAATTTTTGTGTTTTAGTCTTGAAATTATAAAAGATGTTTTGATCATTATTTTTGACTTTCGAATGATTTAATTTCAAAAATGGATTTTAGAATGATAAATATTTTATAGACAAAAGGATTTGTCAATTTATTTTCAAATATTATTTGATTCAAATTTATGTATTAAGATTATGTTAAACAATTTTCAAATATTTATTTGGTTTTAAATTTAGGGATATCGAATTAGATTTGATTTATGAAATATATGTTACGATATTTTGATGACAAACAATAGTATTCTAAATTTTTAATGATAATTGATTATTTGATTTTCAACTTAAATTTATATGCTTTAAATTGTTGATATCAACAAATGCTATCTTTAAATTATTGGCAGGACCAATGGTTGGATTAAGATTACGATGAAATACGATTTAAACAAATTTATATTAGCGAATATATAATTTGAATATTAATTGATTAAATTAGTTTTGATTTAAATTAATGGATATTATTGAATATACATTTTATATATTATTTATATTTAGATTTGATTTATCTAGTTTCGATCTAGAATTATAAAACACTACCCTTAAAATTATCGATAAATATTGATTTGAATTTATGTAATTAAACTATTAATCATTGATAGATTATGATAAGATCGGTTTTGTTTTATTGGAATTTACAAGATTTATACTTTGGATAAATATTAATGATAGCAGTGTAATCAATTGTTTGAAATTGGGTCTCGATATGTACAATTTAAATACTGTTAAAGAATATCGAGTATATAATTTAAATATTATTTAGTTAATTTTGGGTAGATCGAGTGTTAATTTAGATGCTTTTTGGATTTGAAACAAAGGGAAGGATTATCCAATCAAACTCCTTGTTCTTATCTAAACTTGGAGACTAACCTCCTATTTAAGGAGAGCTCCTCGTATCTTTTCTCCCAACTTCCCAGAAATCCACAAAAAACCACACGCATCATCTCCGCCATCCCCTCTCCTCTGTCAGTGAGCTAACACCACCCCGACCATCATTCACCATCACCACACCGACCGTCATTCACCATCACCACCTCTGACCCCCTCATCCAAACACCCGAGATCGTCTCCACCACCATATCCCGTGTCCCACATCGCAGCAGCACGACCAATTCTGTGTCATTGTGTCTGTGTACATCAGATCGATTCCATCCAATACATCTCACAGAATACAATATCCCGTGTCCGCTAACCACGGACACATTCCAAAACCACCATAGAAGTCATGTCCATCACTGTGTCCAACAACAAACTGGAGACACAAGAAAAACAATAGCCAAAAACCTAACCCGGGAGCCGCGGTAACCTGGTTGCGTTCACGTCGCAGCCCACATAGGAAGAGCCAGAGGAGCTTCGCCCGCCGTCGACTACGTAACCCTGACGGAGGCCTCCTACCGTACAGAGCACGCCGACACCTCGACGGCGCCGAACCACCGGCCACCCCTCGATCCCCGGCGAGCCCGTTGCGCCTCGCCCTCCGTCTCCGTCCGCGTACCCCTCCTCTCCGACCTCGTCGAGGATGAGCCCATCCATCGGAGCACCGCCAGTTCTCCGGACCAGGGCTGGAGCTGCCGAACCACCCCGCCTGGCCTCGCCGGGACACGGACGCCGCCACCTGCAGCTTCGTCCAGCCTCCACACGCGCCTCCCAACCGCCGCCGTGCTCGAGGATTTCACCGGTTCCTGCCGCCAGCCGAGGTGCACCTCAGCACCGACTCTCGAGAGCCGCGCCCTCCGCGCTGCCACCGCGCAGTGGCCGTACTCGGCCGGAGCGATCAAGGTGAGACGCTCCACTCTGTTCCTCTCTCCGCTCGCAGCTGCGACCGTCGAGCGCCGCCCTAGCTCACCGGCGTCGATCCCAATGTCGGTGAGTTTTCCCTTTTCTCCATCCTCTCACTTAAATTCACTCTCTCTCTCTCTCTTCCGCAAAGGTTCTCATCATAATTATTTAGAACGAATGGATTCATTCATTCTTTTAGGCTACTATGCATTGGAAGTAATGAAATTTGGGTCAGTCTATCTGTATAAGGGTTTAGGATTGAGATTTAAATATTTTGGGCTTTATCCTTTGGGTGTGATATTAGGCCTTATTATAATTAAAGTAATTAAAGGTACTTTCAGATTAGTTATTAGTTTGAGGCTTTAAGAATGGTTTTGGGTTTTGTAAAATCAATACGATATATTTTGGGCCTTCAAGATTTTGTGGGTTTATTTAAAATAAGTTTTAATAGGTATTGGGCCATATAACTATGCCAAAATATTTCTTATTTCTTCTATTACTATTTCAGCTTTATTACCATTATCATTAATATGTAGATTAGTAATATGCTTATTTATTATGGATAGCTATTATTAAATAAAAAGATTTTCTAATAATTTCTAAAATATATAGGTTGGGCATGGCCCTATAGAGGACAAATGGATCATGGATTCTTAGATGTTTTCAATAAAATATTTTGTGTTTGGGTCCTATTACTCATTTTGGGCTTAACAACTTTTATAAAAGTATGGATATACATTATTTTCAAAGTATAGTATATAGTGGACTTTTCCTTAATAAGAAGCAAACATTTTTCATTAATAATTTTATATATATAAGGTTTCTAATATGTTTGTAAATAAAATATGAATATTTTCTAAAGTATCATTTTGGCTAAAATGTTACTACTAGATTTCATTTTAACTATAATTTCTGACTAGCAATAAATATTTTTCTAATATGAGTATTCTAATGAATCTTCTAAAAAGGGGTATATATTATTGGTTACGGGATTTCTCTATAAACCGATTCCCTTCTAGATTATCCTTGACCGTGACTAATCTATTTGTATCCTTCTTGCGAATTCGGACCCCCTGTTTATCAGCCCTAGCAACTGGACTATTCTAGACTCAACGAGCGATTTTGTGCCCGGCCCGCCGAAATCTAACTCTGGACATACGGTTGGATTCGTATCAAAAAACTGAATCCGTAGACATGTAGCTTGACGACTTTAGAGACCGTTGACTCTGGCACGTATTTCGGTGCAAAGCGGGTCCAACGACGGACATCGTTTTTGCCCGAAATTATCGTTTTGCCCCTGTGTCCAGAGTTGGACTTAAGGACAGACAATCCTAGCTAATTTGACTATTCTAAGAACGTTGGTACTGTTTATTTCAGCATCTGGAGACTTCTACATGTGTTTACTGATTGTGGCTTATTGAGTGGTATATTATTATTGGTTTCTCCAGCTAAGGACCTCAGGCAAGTGTACTTTCTGATTGCTTTTCGATTCATAGTAGTCTTTTCATTTCATGTCTATACATATATCTTGCTGCTTGTTGACACGCTCGTCACATGGAGTAGTCGGGAGGGAAAATATCTTAGTAAACATGTGAACTACCCAAAATTATCCCATTGTCTAATCGTGAATGATAGCAGCTGCACACGACACGTGCAGTGAGCCGTATTTACCCCCTAGCCGTTCATATGTCGAAAAGGATATTTCACACCACCTAGATAGATGTCTTTTATTAGTTTTTCCTTGTTTACTTCTCTATCGTGCTATGTCATCAGTTATCTTCCAGTTTTTATCTCTCATATGTTATTTTTATGTCTTGTTAACTCTATTGTGTTTTTGCATTATCGTCGGTTTGTGTACTTATTCCATTCCTGACTGGAAACCAACATTTTTTAGATTTAGCCGCGATCACTCTTAACACTGGGAAAGACTTGGGTATGCTGAGGTCAACCTAGAAATAGATAGCAGATGTATCAAGTTCATTTATTGTAAAATCTTAGATTTCTTTTAATTTTAGATGATGTAAATGTTGTAACAAATTTAGAAATGTGAATGAGCAACAAATGTTGTATTTTGAGCATTTATTTCTTGCGGTCTTGACAGCGTTGTACCGCCGACTCTACGGCATAGGCTGGCTTGGACACATCTCGTATCCAAAAAGCGGGTGCGGGTCGTGACAACTGGACAAATACTAACCCAAGGTATCAGAACATTACCTGAGTGAGAAGTGCAGTGGCAAGTAAGGCCTGTGTGTGTGTGTACTGGTGTGTAACAGTCACAGGTTTTGTGAGTGATATGTGTCAATGTGGCACATGCTTGTGTGTGAGTGTGAACATAGTGTGTGGTATGTAGAGGAAGATGTGTCACAGTGTCAATGACAGGGAAGAATAGTGTATGAGAGTTCAAATAAGTGAGTGTCAATACAAGTGTGTGTGCAATGTGTGTATCCATGGGGTTTCAGTTAACAGTGATACTAACACAAGGTAATGGATTAAATATGTCTAACATTCAAAATCAGTTTCTAAACAGGAATGAAAGTTTCAGTCCATATTAACCTATCACCCCATATTCGAAAAACCATATTCTTAAGTGTCATCCTATTCTAACATGAAAACCAAGCTAGCAGTACTCATTACACATGTAAATGAATTTAATAGGGCAATAAATATTAGGAATCAGCTCAAACAGGAAATCAAAAATCAGGATTTTAAACAAATAAGAAAGTATCAGCAAAATATAACAGTTTTAATCCCCATTCAAATTCGAAAACTATTTCTCATCCATCAGTTAAATTCAAGAACCCAATCTCGAGTACAGAGGTGTGGGCATACCCCCATGTGTCCCTAAGAAGCCATACGTGTCCAATAAACAGGACACGGTGTGTCAAAAGTGTGAAGTACTCAGTATCAGAAATCAGGAAAATTCAGTGCACAGACAGGCTCGTGCAGCCGTGTCGAGCTCTCGTAGACACGACACACACATCCACAAGTATCGTGCACGTGTCCATAGCTAGTGTAGGTCTAGGTATACGTGTTCACTAGCCTGAAACCTGTCCTTGTGTCTTCGTGTCTGAGAACGAGGCGCATGTCAGGACTGGTTTACATGTGTGTGTGCACAACAGGCAACGACCAGTGCAAGAGAGATTTTTCACTGATTACTAAACCAAATCGTGTGAGACTTTGGGGGCATGTTTTCAGATATTTCCCCCAGGTGTCCACCGAAATTGGTGTCCAACTGAGTCGTGTTGTGTCGGATATGAATTTGTGGCAGCTGGACACCGTACGGGCCTGTGCGCAGTGTCGTGCACGAGGTACATGTCCATTTTGGACACGAAAACCAATCCAATTCATGCTTAGACATATACATACACAATCTACATATAATAAGCTTTCCAAATATGTAATTTGTTTTAAAAAACATTAACATTCAATCCATTGAGACATTTCGTCGAACACCTAACATACACTATGACACGTGTCCGATACGGACACCAAACGGACACGAAATCCACCCAAATTCGAGGTACAGCTAGGGGACACCTAAACCTAGCCTAATATGCAAAGAAATCAAAATAATAATACAATTTAAAGGGTTTTGCCTATAGGTGCAATTTGTAAGAAAAGGCTTCAAATGGGGGGTGTTCTTCTTGATGGCCAAATGCTCCAAATTGATCCCAAACTGAAATAGCTCTCCACCAACAGTCCATAAACTTCAATTAGAACCCAATGCAAAAGACTAGGATGAAAAAGGAGCTCAAATGAACAAAATAAGAATTTTTGGAAGGGGAAAATACCTTTTCTTTCTCCAAGTGTTGGAATGAAATAAAAGAGGCAAGAACACAAAGAGGAGATTATTTATAGGGAGGGGAGCCCTATTGGCTGGTCATAAGTTGCAAAAATTAGGGTTAGGGTTTCCTAAATTGGCCCATGGGCTTAAGTTATGATTAATTAAGTCATGAAGTCATAAGCCATGACTTAAATTCACTAAACCAAATCTCCTCATTCTAAAACTAATCTCTAATAACTAAAATGGGTTAACTCAAGTTAGACTAGGGTTACCATGGCTAGGGTTAGGTTTTAGGCTAGTCCACTAGGTCTCAACAAGTCAAAGTCAAACTAGAATTCACCAATTCATTAAATTAATTAAAAATTCAAATAAGCCAAAATGACCAAATTACCCCTAGGCTAAAAATGATAATTAAATCATCCTAATGACATGGATAGGCTCTAGGTCATACAGTCTCTAGGGTTTCACTGGCAGCACATTAAAATCACAAGTCATGACTTAAACCAGTTTTTAAATAGTTTAAAAAATTATTAAAAATTACCAAAATTTATAATATGGAACAAATATCAATAAATAAATATTATAATTACAAAATTTTAAAATTATCCTCATTTGGAAAACTGGATGTTACAATCCTACCCCCCTTAGAAAAATTTTGTCCTCGAAATTAAAATGATCGCACCCCTTCTAGGTCAAGCCCAAACAATCAAGGTCAAGAGATAATCATGTAACATAATCTTACTGGTCATGATATGACGGTCTTGATCAGGGTCACTATACTATCTATTACAGCACAAACATCATGACAGGTACTAATGAAATCATACAACAAGATGGAAAGAACAACATGAAGGACAGACCTGCAAATCTGTCACCCGTAGCGTCGGTCTACTAGACTGTCAGCACAAAAGCACTGCCCCTCTGAGGTGTATCCCTCTGATGGTACGGGGCACGGTGCTGCGCTACAGGTGGCCTAGCTCCCTCTATCTAATCCATGACACTCAAGTAATATCCACCATGATATTCCACTCAATTATACTAGGGCACCATCTATATCGTATCTATTCTGCAATCTGATAATCATACCCGTCTATCCAGAACTATGTTACCAGAATCCTCGTCACACCAGTAAGTATGGCTGCGATAATCCATAGAGTCCACAACTAATGTACATACATCTAGAATCATGGTATTTAAAATTTTTGCATTGCCGCTAGCTTAGCTGCGAAACTTTAAATTCCCACATCCGAGAAATATATCCAAAATCAGACTCTATCTCATCGTCCAACCAGCTGATATAGCTGTAGAAGACTCTAGATTCCATGACTGAGGCAACCTAGCCCATAATATTATCTTGGTAGAAAATTAAGTCAATAATGAATACCAAGAATCAAATTCAACGATGTACAAAGGAAGATAGACAAATACTGTCAGAATCAAATTTCGAGATAGTTTATAATGAGATTCTCAAGGGTCATCCCAGGAATCTTCTCAAGTAGTCCTAAATGTGATTGAGTACCTCTCCATTAAAGCCTATCTCTCAATCCTATCACAGGCTCGCAGCAGTACAACTAAGTTGCCGTACTACCATGATATTGCACTAATATGACTCTCGACCTGCATGGGCCACCACTAAAAACGTGTCACGACCCGCACCCACTGTGAGGGTACAAGCACGTAACAACGCCCAGCCTATGCCACAGTATCGGCGGTAGAACGCTATTCTAGGTCACTATCTAACCAACCAATCACGCAATTATATAATGTACTTGTCAATAAATCAACTCCGAACGGAGGACAAGTATAGATATAATATAATCTCAATCACAATCTAAGCACGATATGATAACACAGAAGATTATAACTAAGACTAAATAATAGAAATAAAACCAACAACTAAATAATATAATCTCAGACAATCTCAACTACAAAACTCAACTTATATACAACTCCAGTTCAAAAACATGAAAGCTAAACAAAACAACTATCTAATCTCCCGATCACTCCTGAGTGTCAGAGCCATAGGTAGCTAAGCCATCTCCTGGTCAGTAATATGTAGGGCATGTGTCCTCAGGGCAATCATCTGTAAAATTTACAACAGGTCCAGTCAGGACAGGAACGAGTACAACTCATCAAGAAAACCCAAGTAATGACAGAGAACTATAAAGCAGTTATAGACAGTTTTATTGATGAATATGGCACTTTATATACAGGTGATGGTATGGAGAACAGATAAGATACAAGAAAAGTAAGTAACTAAAATAAGAGAAAAATGATGGCAATAAAGACTATAAAATAAATCTAGCTGAACTAAAGTAACATAATAAGTCCAGGCAGTAAATGTAAAAAAAGTGTAAAACTACTATAAATCCAGTACGAGATGAATCTACTACAAGATGAATCCAGTATAAGATGATTCTAGGTAGTGATCAAGAATCCAGGTGAGACCAGCTATACTCTAACAGTGTGTTTTAAAATACCGAGATCGACATGTAAACGGCTGTAGGTATCAGGTACATCTCTCACTGATCAGGCGAAAGATGGCTATGCTTCCAGTAGATTCCAGTTAGGAGATTCCAGATTTGGGGTATGTCTACATGTCTTACTCAATATTTCTCCGCCCCGCAATACAAATGAATCCAGGATTCGACACGAGAATCGAGATGAGTCCAGCCAAAATATGATGATTCCAGAAATAGATTCCGGAATGATTCCAGTGATTCCAGTAATAGAGGCGAGATAAGTAAGGTATGTGTGTCGCATACATGAATCGAGAAATATCCATACGTCTTATAACAGAGAATCATATAAAACTAACTATAACTGAAGTACAGTAATTGACAATTAAATGAGAGAACTATCAGAGAATGTACTCGCCTACTACTCTGAAAAGAGTAGTGTAATATCAGATGCCTACACCGGAGTCACAATGTCCTAAACAGAGTAATATGGGTTATGACATGTTCAATATAAGGAAAATAAAAGCTACAATACAAACTATATGATTTCTAGGTCAAACTAGGTCAAAGTCAGCTCTAAGTCAACCCTGGTCAACTGTCTAGGTCAAACTAGGTCAAACAAGTCAACTTGGTCAACTCTGGGTCAAACTAGTCAACATCTAGTCAACTAAGTCAACAACAAGGCTATCATGGTCAACTGGTCAAACTTAGGCTATCAAGGCCAATTTGGTCAATGGTCAACCATTGGTCAACCTTAGGGTTTGGTCAACAAGGTCAAACTAGTCTAAGTTAGTCAATCTAGGTAAACTCTAGTCAAGCTTGCCTATTGTGTTCAATACCAAGTCATTCTAGGTTTTGGGCTAGTCAACTAAAACCTAAACAATCAGTCCTATAGGGTAAACTATACACTAGGTCTATATACCATTTACAATGTACAAACCTATAGATACAATACATATTTATATACATACTTGCATACATACCATGTTTCGTTCATGCCTACATACATATTTACATATATACATTAGCTATATATATATAGATATATATATATATACATGCATTATATACATTCAAGGATTTTAAATCAAAGTGAGAGTGTGTGTGTGTGTGTGTGTTTAGAGTACCTGTGTGACAGTTCCAATCTCAGATTCCAGGTTTAAGGTTAACATATCAATTTCAGTGAACAACTTAAGTATCAAACCAAACCTATATTCCTACATAATTCTCAGTCTCAACCTCACAAGGTGGATACACTCACTAACTCTATATCAAAACTCTAAAATACCCTAACCAAACTCACACAGTCACATCTATACTAACAAAATATATCTCAAAATCTAGGATATTACCTAGATACCTATATTACCCTCATGACAGTCCAGTTCAATCTATACTGAACTTTAACCCTCAATCTCAGTTCTGTCCAAGGAGTCTGAACTCCCATCCAAGCATCCCTTCCTATTCAAGTCCTGTCCAAGGACTCTGAATCTCAGTCCTGTCCAAGGACTCTCAATCTCAGTCCTATCCAAGGACTGAACTCCCATCCAAGCATCCCTTCCTATTCAAGTCCTGTCCAAGGACTCTGAATCTCAGTCCTGTCCAAGGACTCTCAATCTCAAAGACACACTATAAACCTCATAACCTAAATCAATGTATAACTATAACCCTGAAAAACTTACATAATCTAAGTAGCAATATCAGAGGTGAACCTCAAATACCAAACTGGAACACAGAGATCAGTGTATTCTCAGTTCTGTCATAGGCAATTTCAGGTTTAACTGCTTACAACCAAATCCTAACATGAACTAAAATCCTAACTTACTAATATCCTAATTTCCTTAAACCCCAACACACACACTCATATATCTAACCCTATAGGTTCAGGACACAAGAGTAGCAACCCAAGGACTGGACCATGTTCTAGGGGACTGGACATCCAATGCATATGGAGACTGCTCAATGTAATAAAACCCCATTCAAACTTAATTGCAAAACAACCAATCCATAGCCTAAACCCAAGCTCCCTGCCTACTGCTCCTTTTACTGCTACTGCCCTGCTTGCCTGCTGCAGTTGCAATGAAAAGTCAGGCCAAGCCAAGGCTACAGCTGCCATGCAAAAGCAATACTGCTACTGGTGCTAGCTACTGCAATACCACTGCAAATGCAAGCCAAGACAGGACAAGCCAAGGCAAGGCAGCTGCATTACAATACTGCTACTGTTGCTAGCTGCAAACGAAAGCCAAGCCCAAGCCAAGGCATGGCATTGCCTGCTGCCCTCCAACTCACACTCACTCTCATAAATCCATATAACCCATATCCCAAACCTAGACTGGACAGATACCAACCCAAGGTATCAGAACATTACCTGAGTGAGAAGTGCAGTGGCAAGTAAGGCCTGTGTGTGTGTACTGGTGTGTAACAGTCACAGGTTTTATGAGTGATATGTGTCAATGTGCCACATGCTTGTGTGCGTGTGTGAACATGGTGTGTGGTATATAGAGGAACATGTGTTACAGTATCAATGACAGGGAAGAACATTGTATGAGAGTTCAAATAAGTGAGTGTCAATACAAGAGTGTGTGCAACGTGTGTATCCATGGGGTTTCAGTTAAAAGTGATACTAAAACAAGGTAATGGATTAAACATGGCTAACATTCAAAATCAGTTTCTAAACAGGAATGAAAGTTTCAGTCCATATTAACCTATCACCCCATATTCGAAAAACATATTCTTAAGTGCCATCCTATTCTAACATGAAAACCAAGCTAGCAGTACTCATTACACATGTAGATGAATTTAATAGGGCAATAAACATTAGGAATCAGCTTAAACAAGAAATCAAAAATCAAGATTTCAAACAAACAGGAAAGTATCAGTAAAATATGACAGTTTTAATCCCCATTCAAACTCAAAAAATATTTCTCATCCATCAGTTAAATTCAAGAACCCAATCTCGAGTGCAGAGGTGTGGACATACCCAATGTGTCCCTAAGAAGCCATACGTGTCCAATAAACAGGACACGATGTGTCAAAAGTGTGAAATACTCAGTATCAGAAATCGGGGAAATTCAGTACACAGACAGGCTCGTGCAGCCGTGTCGAGCTCTCGTGGACACGACGCACACATCCACAAGTGTCGTGCACGTGTCCATAGCTAGGGTAGGTCAAGGTGTACGTGTTCACTAGCCTGAAACCTGTCCTTGTGTCTTCGTATCTGAGAACGAGGCGTGTGTCAGGACTGGTTTACACGTGTGTGAACAACAGGCAGCGACCAGTGCAAGAGAGATTTCTCACTGATTACTAAACCAAATCGTGTGAGACTTTGGGGGCATGTTGTCAGACATTGCCTCCAGGTGTCCACCAAAATTGGTGTCCAACCGATTCGTGTCGTGTCTGATATGAACGTGTGGCAGCAGGACACCGTACGGGCCTGTGTGCAGTGTCGTACACGAGGTGCGTGTCCATTTTGGACACGAAAACCAACCCGATTCGTGCTCAGACATATACATACACAATCTACATATAATAAGCTTTCCAAATTTGTAATTTGTTTTGAAAAATATTAACATTCAATCTATTGAGGCATTTCGTCGAACACTTAACTTACACTATGACACGTGTCCGATACGGACACCAAACGGATACGAATCCACCCAAATTTGAGGTACAGCTAGGGGCCACCTAAACCTAGCCTAATATGCAAAGAAATCAAAATAATAATACAATTTAAAGGGTTTTACCTATAGGTGTATTTGCAAGAAAAGGCTTCAAATGGGAGGTGTTCTTCTTGATGGCCAAATGCTCCAAATTGATCCCAAACTGAAATAGCTCTCCACCAACAGTCCATAAACTTCAATTAGAACCCAATGCAAAAGACTATGATGAAAAAAGAGATCAAATGAATAAAATAGAAATTTTTGGAAGGGAGAAAATACCTTTTCTTTCTCCAAGTGTTGGAATAAAATAAAAGAGGCAAGAACTCAAAAAGAAGATTATTTATAGGGAGTGGAGCCCTAGTGGCTGGTCATAAGTTGCAAAAATTAGTGTTAGGGTTTTCTAAATTGGCCCATGGGCTTAAGTTATGATTAATTAAGTCATGAAGTCATAAGCCATGACTTAAATTCACTAAACCAAATCCCCTCATTCTAAAACTAATCTCTAATGACTAAAATGGGTTAACTCAAGTTAGACTAGGGTTACTATGGCTAGGGTTAGGTTCTAGGCTAGTCCATTAGGTCTCAACAAGTCAAAGTCAAACTAGAATTCACCAATTCATTAAATTAATTAAAAATTCAAATAAGCCAAAATGACCAAATTACCCCTAGGCTAAAAATGATAATTAAATCATCCTAATGACATGGATAGGCTCTAGGTCATGCAGTCTCTAGGGTTTTACTGGCAGCACATCAAAATCACAAGACATGACTTAAACCAATTTTTAAATAGTTTAAAAAATTATTAAAAATCACCAAAATTTATAATATAAAACAAATATCAACAAATAAATATTATAATTACAAAATTTCAAAATTACCCTTATCTGGAAAACTGGATGTTACAAGCTGCGACCGTCGTCGACTCCCGTACCGCGCGCATCCGCCGTGCCCTGACTCCGCGGCCACTCCTCGCCTCGACACCCGCCGAGCTCAGGATCGGCCACCCCGGGCAGGCGCTCCTCCACCGCTGGCCTCTCCCGCACTTGGCCAAATACCACGGCCAATCGACCGCTCCGCCTGCGCCACCTCCGTCGCACAGACTAGCCGCGCATCCGTGCCCCTCCAACTTCCTTTCCATTCACGCTTTTCCCTCTCTTTCCGTCTTGACCCGCTAGAACCCCTTTTCTCCGCCGCTTCTCCTTTCCTCTCCGTCCGCCCCCTTCTTCCTCTTTCACCGCTGCTCTCGCCTCTCCTTCCTCCCAGCTCTCTCCTTCTCACTCCCTCTCTCTAATTTCTTTTTTCTCATTTTTAGTAGCAGCTGTCTCTCGAATGAGAGAGCCAGCTATGTGAAGATTATTTATTTATTTATTTATTTATTTATTTATTTATTATTACTTTTTTTTTCCTTTTTTGTTCTTTATCTACATTTTGATTGTTTGCTTTATTTTCCCTGTTGCTTAATGAGGAAGCACATGAAGGTTTGTGTTATTATCCTTTTATTTTTGTTTTTCTTGTTTATTTATTTATTATGTTATTTCTTGGTTTTTGCACACTCTTTGTTTGTTGATTTTAATGGTTTAAAGAAGAGCAGCACTCGGCTGCTAGTAGATATTTTATTAACAAAATTATTTTTATTATTATTACTATTATTATTGTTATTATTATTATTATTTTATTATTTGTATTACCAGTAATATTATTACATGGGATTGTTAAACTTATTATTAGTATAGTTATTGTTTTGGGATGATTATTATTTTAAAAAACTATATGAGTAGCATGGGGTTAAATTTATCTACATATTTTTAGAATATGAATTTTAGCCTAAAATATTATCTTTAGTTTTATAGTTATCCAATAAAAATACATATAGCTATTAATAATTATTTTTATAAACCAACAGTTTGTTTTTGCCTAAACTAATTTCTTAAAGTTTATTTTTATTTTTGAATATTCACATGGAAGCATATTCTTATTAATAAGAACAGGGCTTTATATCTAAATATCCGATGGTTTCTGTCCTAAAAAATGATTTTTGATTTTTGTGAGTATCTATTTGAAAGTATATTTTGACTAATAAATTATACTTCTACTATTATAAAATAATTCCTAAAACCATATATTTTAATTATCTAAATTTCTTTTGATTATCCTCCTGTCCGTGACAACAAATCCCGTTATTCCTATTCCTTCACCTGTTCGAGACTACCTCATATCAACCCTAACTAATTTGACCCTTCTGGACCCAATGGAACTGTCCGTGCCACCATCAGAGGTCACCTTGCATAGTTGTTCCACCGAAGTCGCAGTTTATGCCATATTGATCATTGTAGTACACCAGGCGTCCTACAAGGCAAGACACCTTGCCATTTGCTGTTTATTTATTTTAGCTCATATTTTATGTATTATTCATTAATTTTTTTATGCAAAATAAACTGTGATACATGGCATAACCTATTAGAACTTACTGTTCAGTTATATTTCCTGCTATGTATTATTTTTCTTACACATTAACCCTAGATTTAAGAGACCACCTTGTGTGTTGCATTCATTGGCCTTTACACGTTGTACCACGAGATTGTGTGTCGTATGTAGAACACGAACGTGCGTGGTTGGCGGGCCACCGGTACGTACAAGCCGTGCGATAGGATTAACCGCTAATAGAATTACATGCTAGTTTGACTTAGCGGTTATAGAGGTTTTCTATTGTGGATACAACATAGTAGGCATTGGACGGGGAGGACAATTCCGTAGCGTATGGGCTTCGATGCACTTTCTCTTGTGACCCGGAAGCTCCGCTAGAGATACGGGATTGATGACCCTTGATTATTGACGGCCACTGGTGCCCCAAGGGGGGACTATGTCTATTCTATTTTAGCCAGGGCCCATGCGTAGAAAGGATTGTTCTTAACTATATTTTACATAGAACGGTTAGGCACCTTTATCCGTTAGGTATGAGTATTTTTGGTTTGGGTACTTATATCTGACCGTAGCTTGGAACAATAACTTGTCACAAATTAGTTCGTCACATCTTGTCCTTGTTTGGTTGTAGGTGTGACTTACTACTCTGATGAGAAGGTATTGAACCTTGTTGGGGTCCGGATGCCATATTGGATTCATAGCATGAAAGATACGTCACCGTGAATTAGTTTACCATCTCCTGTCCTAGTTTGGTTGGGGGGATGGTAAGCTAGTTCAATAGGTGTGTATTGGACCACGTTATAATTCAATTGACTTATTTATTTGAGCAATTTTTATTCAGTTTATATGTCATGATATTATGTGTCTTGTTACGTCCCTCTGAGGACCTAGTTATCTCGCCAGGTGTGTGCTCTTATCTTTCGCAGGTGCTCCAGCTCTAGCCGTGACCATCTCCATTTCTTCGAGGATGATTGCGCTTGGATCGTCTTCGCTTCGCTCGCCAAAATTATTTCTTTTCTCATGTATTTTTTCTTTACTTGTTGGTAGTGGATTTGTCTCTGCCCAACATATTGTATCAAGACAATTCATTATCATTATATGATATCTTTTATTCTTACGTTTTGTGGATAAGATTAGTTTGCCTTGGTTTTACTGTATTTTATAGCTTATGTAACCACACGAGGCCTATGTACTTCGTATGAATACAGCTGGCATGTCTACGTTCCTAGTCCTACGTATTCTGGGACTGGGGCGGTACATTTTTTATGGTGGCCTATGCAGGTCAAGATAAATTATTTGGTTACTTTACCGTACCAAGAAAGCCTGCGAATAGGATTAGAAGTCTAGGATCTCATCCACATACTTGACCTCTTTCCTCGATTCTATATTCGAACTGCCGTTCGACTCATCGATTGCATCTTGCTTGATTCCTTCTATCATAAATTCTTATCTTCCCTCCGTGCGTGCTAGAGGTTAGACAGGTGACCCTACTAGTTGGACATGTTTCTTTTGTCCCAAAACACCATTAGTTTAATTCTTTTAAGTTGGATAAAATGCCTTATGACCTAGCAATCCCTTTGTTCTTATGACCTATATTAGCAAGTTTACTTAGGTTCTAGAATTTAGAGGACCCTAACCCATCTAGTCAACCAAGGACTTGGACAAGAAGACTATAGGACGACTGTATAGAGACCAACACAGGATATGACTTAGAATCGTTTAAACTAATTCTGCTACTTTCAATCTTAATCTCACGTGCCTATATTTTTACTATCTAGACTAATGATGCTAATGTAGCCTAGTTTTTGTAAGCTAATTCTTTATCGAGCTTGATCAAGGCATATGCTATTGAGCGGCCGCTCACTAACATATTGTCTAATCAGAACCGATGCATGATGGTCTGATAAACCAAGTGCACTTTGGTTCGCTTTTGTCTATTATTCTACGTGGATGGAACATAATTAAACTTGGCCTTTAGAATTCCATCCATGACTGCCTTGACAATTCCTTTGAAATTATTTGGTCGTCTTTGAACCACGTATTCGTATTTGATAATATCGTCTTTGAACTCCTTATTGCTTTCACCTTCCCCTATTTTAGAAGGACGAAGGCATTATACTAGCAATTCCTATAGCCTTCCCATCGATTATGACCATTGTCACTCAATGTCGCTATATCTTCATCCTAAAACTACCCGGCCCTATCAAGACCTTCTAATCTCTTAATTTAGGAGTGAATCTAATTCGTTCTCTTAGTCGTGCCCTCGACCTACTCTCAAGCCATAACTTTAATTTGTTTTCACTTGTTACCATAATATTCTTTATTGTCTGTTATCTTGTTTTAACTTTAACCCTTACTCATTTTCCTTCTTGCGCTAATCCACGATTATCCTCGCCATTATTGAAATCAAGATTCCTAATGCATCTTTTGGTTGAACGTTGTGAAATGATTTTTCCCTCAGCGCTACCCCTTTGTGCCTTCTTACCCCCTACTAATTCTTAATTTCGAGGATAAAATTCTTTTAAGTTGGGTAGGATATAAAATCCCTAAATTTCTACTATATTTTTAAATAAATTTGAAACTAATTTTTTTATTTTGTATATTGTACGTCGCGCGCCGAAATTTTATTTTTCATAATTGCTCGACGAGTGCGAATACGCACGAGCGTACATATTTTTGAAAAATATTTTTCTCATTTTATAGTTTTGAAATAATATAGATAATAATTATTTTTAGCTATCGTACCAAAAATTTCAAGTTTACGATTTTAATTATGAAAAGCTTTTCATTTATACAGTTATAATAATCAATAATTTTCCTATAAAATGGCATATTAGAAAAGTATATTTATGTAAATATTATTTGGGCATACATATATATTTCGTAATTATTTATTAGTTTATTTTTAAATAATAATGTAATTTTTAAAATTATTATTATTAGTATTTTTGGAAAATATATTTTGAAATTATTATGGCGATTTAAATCTTGATTTGGATTTTATGGATTTATTTAAATAGTTAAATTAGTATCTACATTTGAAATTTGATTTATCTTATTTGATTTCAAACTAAAGGATGGAATTTAATTAGATTCAAATTGATTTAGATTTGGATTTGAAATTTATTGAATTTAATTTAAAATAAATAGCGTATTATCTAACGGGGATTTAAACTACTCTTAATCCTTATCCAACTTGGGATTTCCACATCCTATAAAAGGCAGGTACTCATCCATAAATTTCTATTCTCCACAATTTCATCCACCACAAAGTGAGTGCCTCGTGTCCATGTCCATATCTTATTCCATATTACATCTATATTATCTCCTTTTCCGTGTCGACAACCCCGACACAATACAAATCTCCAATTTCCTAATCTCTAAATCCCTAGTTCCTAACCTAACCCTAATTCTCAAATCCGTAGCGCCTCGCCAGCCTACCCATGTCGACAGAGTCTCATGCCCGACCATCGCGTTCTACACCGCCTCGACGTTATCTCCTATCAAACACGGCGGATAGACCCTCGACAAATCCCAGACATCATCACCACCTGCTACACCAAGATTACCTATCGCCTGGCCGCAGCCACCCGACTCCACTGATCTCCGACCGACCAGCCCTAGGATACCCGTTCATCGACAACCCATCACAGCCACCACCACCACATCGTCACCCACACCGCGACCAGTACCGCAACAGCCCGACAACCCATCTTTCCAGCCTCGACACCATAGCCGGAACCGCCACCGTCACTCCGGCCACCTTGGTCGAGTGCCACCACCACCTCCATAAACTTTCGGCCAAACCCATCGCCCATCACCGACCGCCGTCCCTTGCCTCCGCAGCCCATCTTGACCCCATCCCGGCGGCCGCCCATACCCAGCGTCGCCCGCACACCCCATCTCCACCACACAAGGAAAAGAAAAGAAAATAAAAGCCCTAACTCTAGACTCACCACACCGTAAGCCTCCGTCAACTAGGCGATGCCAGTACCATCGACTGACAGGTGCCAGCGCCGCGTCCTTCAACCGCGACTGCCATCGACTCCCGCACCGCGCGCGTCCGTCGTTCCCTGACTCTGCGGCCACTCCTCGTCGCGACCCCCGCCGAGCTCAGGATCGGCCACACCGGGCAGGCGTTCCTCCGCCGCTGGCCTCTCCCGCACTTGGCCAAACACCACGGCCAATCGACCGCTCCGCCTGTGCCACCTCCGCCGTGCACACCAGTCGCACATCCGCACCCCTCCGACTTCCTTCCCATCGACGCTTCCTCCTCTCTTCCCGTCTCGACCCGCTGGAACCCATCTTCTCCGTCGCTTCTCCTTTCCTCTTCGTCCGCCCCCTTCTTTCTCTTTCACCGCCGCTCTCGCCTCTCCTTCCTTCCAGCTCTCTCTCCTTCTCACTCCCTCTCTCTAATTTCTTTCCTCTCATTTTTAGTAGCAGTTGTCTCTCGAATGAGAGAGCCAGCTATGTGAAATTTTTTTACTTTTTATTTTTTATTTTTTATTTGTTTATTATTTATTATTACTTTGTTTTTCTTTTTCTTCTTTTATCTACATTTTGATTGTTTACTTTGTTTTCCCTGTTGCTTAATGAGGAAGCACAGGAAGGTTTGTGTTATCATTTTGTTTTTGTTTTTCTTGTTTATTTATTTATTATGTTGTTTCTTGGTTTTTGCACACTCTTTGTTTGTTGATTTTAATGGTTTAAAGAAGAGCAGCACTCGGCTGCTAGTAGATATTTTATTAACAAAATTATTTTTATTATTTTTATTATTACTATTATTATTGTTATTATTATTATTATTATTATTATTATTTTATTATTTGTATTACCAGTAATATTATTACATGGGATTGTTAAACTTATTATTAGTATAGTTATTGTTTTGGGATTATTATTATTTTAAAAAACTATATGAGTAGCATGGGGTTAAATCTATCTACGTATTTCAGAATATGAATTTTAGCCTAAAATATTATTTTTTAGTTTTATAATTATCCAATAAAAATAAATATAGCTGTTAATAAAATATTTTTATAAACCAACAGTTTGTTTTTGCCTAAACTCATTTCTTATAGTTTATTTTTATTTTTGAATATTCACATGGAAGCATATTCTTATTAATAAGAACAGGGATTTATATCTAAATATCCTATGGTTTCTGTCCTAAAAAAATAATTTTTGATTTTTGTGAGTATCTATTCGAAAGCATATTTTGACTAATAAATTACACTTCTACTATTATAAAATAATTCCTAAAACCATATATTTTAATTATCTAAATTTCTTTTGATTATCCTCCTGTCCGTGACAACAAATCTCGTTATTCCTATTTCTTCGCCTGTTCGAGACTACCTCATATCGACCCTAACTAATTTGACCCTTCTGGACCCAATGGAACTGTCCGTGCCACCATCAGAGGTCATCTTGCATAGTTGTTACACCGAAGTCGCAGTTCGTGCCACATTGATCATTGTAGTACACCAGGCATCCTACCAGGTAAGACACCTTGCCATTTGTTGTTTATTTATTTTAGCTCATATTTCATGCATTATTCATTTTTTATGCAAAATAAACTGTGATACATGGCATAACCTGTTAGACCTTACTGTTCAGTTATATTTCCTGCTATGTATTATTTTTCTTACACATTAACCCTAGATTTAAGAGACCACCTTGTGTGTTGCATTCATTGGCCTAGACATGTTGTACTACGAGGTTGTGTGTCGCATGTAGAACACGGACGTGCGTGATTGGCTGGCCACCGGTACGTACAAGCTGTGCGATAGGATTAACCGCTAATAGAATTGCATGCTAGTTTGACTTAGCATTTATAGAGGTTTTCTGTTGTGGATACAACATAGTAGGCATTGGGCGGGGAGGACAATTCCTTAGCGTATGGGCTTCGATGCACTTTCCCTTGTGACCCGGAAGCTCCGCTGGAGATACGGGGTTGATGACCCATGATTACTGACGGCCATTGGCGTTCTGCGGAACGTTATATTCTTATTGATTGGGCCTCTGGTTCCCCAAGGGGGGACTATGTCGATCCTATTTTAGCCAGGGCCCATGCGTAGAAAGGATTGTTCTTAACTACATTTCACATAGAACGGTTAGGCACCTTTATCTGTTAGGTATGAGTACTTTTGGTTTGGGTACTTATATCTGACCGTGGCTTGGAACAATAACTTGTCGCGGATTAGTTCGTCACATCTTGTCCTTATTTGGTTGTAGGAGTGACTTACTACTCCGATGAGAAGTTATTGAACCTTGTTGGGGTCCGGATACCATATTGGATTCATAGCATGGAAAGATACATCACCGTGAATTAGTTCACCATCTCTTGTCCTTCTTTGGTTGGGGGGATGGTAATCTAGTACGATAGGTGTGTATTGGACCATGTTATAATTCAATTGACTTATTTATTTGAGCAATATTTATTCAGTTTATATGGTATGATATTATGTGTCTTGTTACGTCCCTCTGAGGACCTGGTTATCTCGCCAGGTGTGTGCTCTTGTCTTTCGCATGTGCTCTAGCTCTAGCCGTGACTATCTCCATTTCTTCGAGGATGATTGCGCTTCGATGGTCTTCGCTTCGCTCGCCAAAATTATTTCTTTTCACATGTATTTTTCCTTTACTTGTTGGTAGTAGATTTGTCTCCGCCCAACATATTGTATCAAGACAATTCATTATCATTATATGATATCTTTTATTCTTACGTTTTGTGGATGAGATTAGTTAGCCTTGGTTTTACTGCATTTTACAGCTTATGTATTAGTACTAATTGCAGGCTCGTAATTAGTACTCTAAGTCGAGCACCATTACGTCCTAATTGCAGGCTCGTAAGCCTATCATATCCTAGGTCCTACGTCCTAATTGCAGGCTCGTAATTAGTACTCTAGGTCGAGCACCATTACGAGATCGCACTAATTGTGACACAGGACCTGCGTGGGCCACTACAAAAATGTGTCACGACCCGTACCCTGATTAGGGGCACGAGTACGTAGTTACGTCCAGCCTACGCCGCAGTATCGACGGTAGAACGCTGTATATAAGGTCTGTAAATACTACGACTAACAGTATAAAGGTACATGTACAGTATATAAACTCCGAATAGAGGTAACATAGCAATGCAGTCTCAATCACAGAATAAAACTAAGGTAGATAGCACAGAAGGAAAGATATGATAGATGAAAAGGGAATAAGTCCAAGATCCAACACAAGCCCAGATATATATACATCATCCCAGGGTCTCAAAATGTAACATAGAAGCTACAGTCTGATAATGCTAGCTGGATCGTAGTCGAGGCAACCCAACTAATCTACACTACTCTAGGAGTACAAAGTCTAGTAGCTCTACTATAAGGCCACGGTCCTGGACTACTCCATCTAACTCGAGCCCATAATAGGTCGAGCAGTCCACCTCAGAATCATCTGTAATATATCATAACGGTTCCCTAAGAGGATAGCTACTCCCTCTCAGGAATCGGAGTCTATACAAGTACAGGGAATAAGACAGAAAATGTACATATATACCAAGAAAATTCAGGAACAACATCTCATGTCATGATCCAACGTATACTAGTCCGTGAACTATCGTGACTTGAATCAAGTAAGACACTACAACTGAATCGGATAAAGCAGATATCAAGATAATAAAAACTATCAGTGAATGTACTCGCCTGCTGTCCTGAGCTGTAGGGTATATCAATGCTCAGAGTGGTAATCAGAGACCTAAAGATGAGATATTGCAGGTTTATTTAGGTTTAACAAAGTTGTGAATGATTTAAAATGAATGATATGAAATCTAGGTCAAACTAGGTCTTACTGAGTCACACTAAGTCCTATCAAGTCAATCTAGGTCAAATCAAGTTATATTAAGTCAATCTAAGTCAGACTAAGTCAACCCTAGGTCATACCAGTCATCGCAAGTCAAAACAAGTCAAAGCAAATCAAACGGGGTCAAGAGTTGGCCTACAGTTGACTTTTAGTCAACTGGTCAACCCTGGTCAACTCTAGGTCAACCTTAGGTCAAACTGGCAAATGTTGACCAACGGTTGACTTTTAGTTAACTGGTCAACTCTAGTTTGGATTTGGTCAAATTTGGACAAAGTGTTGACTCATCGTTGACTTTTGGGTAAAAAGTCAACTCTGGGTCAACCGAGCCAAAATCAGTCCAAATATGACATTTGTAGGGTGTATCTAACAAGTCACCTAAGTTTCAAGTCAATCCGAATACCCGAACCCCGTATCTTGAATTTATCTGATTACCCCTTTAATACACTTACCCTTAAACCATTCTAACTTGACGCCAAGTGGCCTTCCCTTAGGAATTTCACTCCGGGCTTTCTAGTGTAGTAGGGTACTAGCCTATACAACCATTAACTACCAAGTTTCCTAGGATAAGTGGACATCCAGTCCATCTTACGGTCCGTATCGCCCGTTTACCCGTTATCTTGAATATCTCAAAATACACAATGGTACGATGCGATACCACTCTCCTAATCCCACTCGCAACCCCGATTTTCACCTAGGAGCCTACCCGCAAACTCTATTTCACATTTGCTAAGTCCCCTCCAAGTTTTGACGCGTTCCGAATCACGGAACTCAAAATCCCCTCTTTACTAAATTCCAAATCACTCCACTCACACACTCTCAACTCACTTTTTTTCACACTCATTTAGGACTAATTGTAGGGGCTATTTTAGTGGGTTGATTAGGTGTATTTAGAGCTATATATATATGTATATATATGGGTATACATATAGGGGTTAAAGTGGGATCAAAAGGGGGTCAAATGGGGGGGGGGGGATTTGTGCCTATGCTGCTGCTACTGTTGCTGCCTACTGCTGTTACTGCTACTACATTAACTGCTACTGCTGTGGGGGGGCGGGGGGGGGGGGGGGGGGCAGCAGGCCCTTGGCCTCCTAGCTGCTGTTGGTGCTGCCCTACTCTCCCTTTCTTTCCTCCTCCATTCTCACACTCTTCTCCCTCTCTAATTCCTCCTCTAAACTCCCTCTCAATCTCTCTAATATATATATATCACACATAAAATCTCATTCTATATATATATATATATATATATATATATATATATATATATATATATATATATATATATATAAACATTCAAACAAATTCCCTCATTCATCCCCCTCTATATATGTAAATACACACACTCACACATACATATCTACACACACACACACACACACACACATACACACATATATATATATATAGACACACACACATATAGACACACACACACACACACACACACATGGACACACACACTCCCACACATATATAAATATGAATTTAAGAGTGCCAAACCACTTAGACACAAATCTAATTTATTCTAGTAGTGTCCAAATTTGGGGGAAACTCAAGGACACAACCACAATTCCTAACTTCTCCTAGGACACTCCAAACGGACTCAAACTCGACACGAATAGGGACACAACTATGAAAATCAATCCTACATGGTCCAACCTAGATTACATGATGAAAGAATAGATTAGAGGATAGGTTGTACCTATCGGGAGATGGATTTCCGATTCGAAAGTCCTCCAACACGGCTCCGACACAACGAATTGTTTAGGACACACCCACTTCACTACTTGCTCCCAAAAGCTTGGAGAAACACTACTTGGGATAGAAGAAGACTTGTATGGAAGAATATTGGAAAGAAGAAGTTTATTTGGAGATCAAAACCAAGGATTTCCTATTCTTACTTGGGAAGAAACTTGAAGAAGAAGAAAATGGTGAAACTTGAAGTGAAGAAGAAGGAATGGGGTGGGGGGATGTGGCCGGCCCTATTGGAAAGGGTTTCGGGCAACTTGCAATTTACAAGTTTTCCCCTCCCTTGCTTACATGCTAAGTTAAGTCCAAATTTGGGTTTGGGAGTTATCTAAAACTAAATAAAATTCATAATTAAGCTTAAATACTCATGGAGGACTAGTCCAAATTCCTAAACCTAAAAGTTTAGTTTGGTGGGCCATGGCTAATTAACATGTTAAATATAACTCAAGTCGAAATTCTCCGGAGTCCCGAATTAAGTCGGAATGCGATGAAATTCGAATCCGACTCCCATAATCATTAAATATTAATATTTATGAAATAAAAATTCCCAAAAATATTCAAAAGTGGAAAATTACCATTTTACCCCTAACTTGGAAAAGTGAGGGTGACATAAGCTAAGTCAATGCGAGTAAATAATATAAAGCAAGTGAACGACCGATATGGTCTCTTGCACCCAAGTTTGACTCGGACGCACAGTGATATAAAACATAGAACAATATATATGATACTAAAAATAAATAACTGAAAATAAAGTAAAGTAATCACAGAGTAAAGTGGCAAGGTATCTTGCCTGGTAAGATGCCTGGTGTACTGCAACGATCAATGTGGCACAAACTGTGACTTCGGTGTAACAACTACGCAAGGTGACCTCTGATGGTGGCACGGACGGTTCCATTGGGTCCATGAGGGTCAAATTAATTAGGGTAGATGTAATGAAATAGAGAATTGGCGATGGTATATGAGTAATGGGCTTAGTCACAGACATAAGGATAACCAAGAAAATTTTGGAAAAACTATTTATAATACTTGAAAGATTATGTATTAGTAAAAATAGTTTTTTTTGTTTTAGATAAATATTTAAAAACATAAAAATTTCTTTGTAAAAACTTTTAAGTTTGTCCAAATATAATATTTAGATAGGAGCTATATTTTATTAGTAAAACTAATATTTGATAAATACATAAAAATATGGAAAAAACCGATTTAGGCTAAAATTCTATGTTTTGTAATGATAAATTTTTTTGATAGCAACCTATATCACATTAGTGAAAATATTTAGATAAAATGTTTGGAAAAATATTAGAAATTTATTTTAGGCAGCTAAATTTTAGATAAAATGCTATGATAATATTTAGATCAAATATCACAAAAATAATAATAATAGGCTTTGAAATCCAGTTTTGAAATTACATATAACTTATTTTGTTACTAAATAATTTAGAAGATTTAACAAAATACTAATATTAAAATAATAATATTATCGACTAATCATACATAAAATATATACTAATATACCTACTGTTATTACATATTATGCTTACATTAGATACATCTACATAGTATAGAAATACTATGTTACTGTGCACAAGGCTAACATTAATTAGAAAATGCAAATAAAATAATAAAAAACTAAAGAAACAAAACAAAAATATCTTTTCAGCAAGTAGTGCTGAGAATGGGTTATTATACCAATCAACAAAAACAAAAACAAAACTATGAAGAGAGGAGAGAGGTGAGAAGGAGGGAAATGGCTCGAGCACGAGAGAGGGAGAGAGACGAGAGAGCGGGATGGGCGGTCGTGAGCACTCGGCGGCGGGGGTAAGGGAAGCCGGAGGTCGGAAGAGAGGAGTGGAGCTGCGGGACGGGGAGGAGAGGAAGAGCGAGAGGTCGGAAGAAAAGGGGGCGAAGGGGGCGGCGGACGCTGCACACGCTCGAGGCAGCGCCGGTGGCTGGTCGACCAGCAGGACGCACGATGAGGGCTTGGCGCTCAACGACGCTGCTGCGGGTGGTCATCGGCTACGGGCGTGGGGTTCCGGTGCTGGGTTGTGGCGCCAACTCGTCGACGGAGGGAGCAAGGAGGATTTGAAGGAGGTGACGCGGCTGGACGCGACAGCCAGAGTCTAGGTAGCGCGCGGAGGATCGGCTTCCCCGTACAGAATCGACGACCAGCAGTCGGGCACGAGGAGGCGGTTGTTCGGCGTCGGGATTCGTGAAGGAGACGCGATGCTCGGGGCGGAGATCGCGACGGATGGCTCAGGTGAGGTTTCTTCTTCTTTTTTTGGTGGTGGTGGTGGTGGGTTCTGGTTTTGTGGTGGTGGCGCTCGACCAAGGTGGCCGGAGTTGGGTGTACGATGGTGTGGCTCTGATCCGATAGGAGGCCGGATTGGTGTCGGTTGTGGGGTTTTGCCGGATGGCTCGGCTGGTCGGGTTGGGGTGTGATGGCGATGGCTGGTGGCGATGGGACATCGTCATGGTGGCGACGGGTGTTCCAGGGTGGAGGCCAAGGCGGTGATGGCCATAGGGTGGCAGAATTTTTGTCGTAGGCAGAGGACGGTGGTGATGTTGGGGTTAGACGGTGGAGGTAGTACTGGGATTGGCAGAGGGTGGTGGTGGCTATGGTGATGGTGGTTGGCCGGTGTTTGGCCAGGGACGACAGGTGGTTGGAAGAGGGAGTGGGGACGCGGTGGTTGACAAGGAGCCGGGTTTCGGGGAGCTGCTGTGTGTTGTTGGCGGAGGTGGGTGGTTGCTGTCCGGGTGGAGAAGCGGCTGTAGCCAGGCTAGATGGAGCCGACAGGGGACGACTGCAGGATAAAGTTAGGATTAGGGTCAGGCTTTTGTGTTGGAGTCGGGTTGGTTACGTCGTATCGGGGGTGTCCGACACGTCGGAGAGGATGGGTTGCTGTCGAGAAGTCGTGTCCGGGCTTGTCGGACACATAGGAATGTAATTGTAAAAAGAATAAGGTAATGGAAACACACCCGGGGTCGGACCCGATGCCGTCACGCCTGACACGAGGATGGATGGAACACTGACACGAGGCATGTCTATTTTTGGTTGAGAAATATGTGGAATAATTTGTGGAGAATATTGTGTGAAAAATAATATGGAGGCTCCCCTATATATAGGGTTGAGAAAATCCTAATTGGATAAGAAGTAGTCAATTAAAACCCCAATAGATAATACGCTATTTAATTTAAATCAAATTTAAATCTATTCCATCAACAAAAATCCAAATCCAAATTCCAATTTAGATCAAGATAATCTAAACTCAAATTAAATATAAATTCTATCTTTAAATTTAAACTATTTAAATCGAATCCATAAAATCTAATCAAAGATTTAAATTACCACAATAATTTCAAAATATATTTTCTAAAATACTTATAATAATAATTTCAAAAATTACATTATTATTTAAATCTAATCAAAGATTTAAATTGCCACAATAATTTTAAAATATATTTTCTAAAAATACTTATAATAATAATTTCAAAAATTACATTATTATTTAAAATAAACTAATAAAATATTTATGAAAATAAATGTATGCACGAAGAATATTATTTATTATTAATAATTGTTATAAACGAAAGGCTCTTTACAAATAAAATAAATAAAATAATAAACATGAAAATTTTCGTATGATAATTATTATATATATATTATTTTGTAACATTAAAAATAGAAAAAATATTTTTCTAAAATATATGTACGCTCGCACATATTCGCACTCGTCGAGCAATTACGAAACAAAATTTCGCGCACGACGTACAATGAAACTACGCGACGTACAAATACAAAATAAAAATCAGTACCAAATTTATTTTTAAAAAATAGTAGAAATTTAGGAGTTTTATAGTAACTGAGAATCACTGGGAAGGTATTGACCTCACACTTACATATTAACCTGTTAACCTGTGATTTGTTTGCACTCCTTACTGCTACCACATGACACACACACAGGCAAATTTGTACACTGAGATTGTATGCACATTGACACCCTACCTAAACACACGCTCACACACTGTTATATATTACACTCACACACTGTTTTCTCCTATATGCACACACACATGTCACTCTCTCACTCTATGTGTGTGTATATATATATATATATAAATATATATATATATAGATATATATATATATATATATATATATATATATATATATATATAATCTATATCTTTGTGTGATAATGTAATATTATATATTATATATATATATATATATATAATATATATATATATATATTATATATATAAATATATATATATATATATATATCTATATATATATATATATATTTTCTATATATATATATATTTTTTATATATATATATATATTTTCTATATATATATATATATTTTCTATATATTTTTCTATATATAATATATTTTATATATAAATATATGGTAGAAAAAAAAAATATATATCTATATAGAGAAAAAATATATATATATATAGAAAAATATTATTATATTATATAATATATATATATATATATTATATTTATATTTATATATATATATATATAGATATATATATATATATATATATATATATATATATCTATATATATATGGTAGAAAAAAAAAAAAATATATATATATATATATATAATATATATATATTATATATATATTATATATATATTTTTTTTTTTTAATATATATATATATATATATATATATATATATATATATATATATATATAATATTATATATATAGATATATATTACATTATCACACAAAGATATAGATTATATATATTATATATATATATATAGATATATATAATATATATATATAATATATATATATAATAATATATATATATATATGTTACTTATATTAAATTGGTATATATATATATATATGGTAGAAAATGTATGTGTTGCCAATATATGTGTATATGGCATATAGCCTATGTAGTATAGCCTATGGGTATCCTAATGTGCAAGTCTATGTGTATATGGAATGTATACACATGAGTTTAGTGTGTTGTTAGACTTGTGTGACTTGTGAATGATGTGTGTGCTATGATAGACTGGTTAGGCTTAGTGAGACTTGTTTGGGTTAGGTTTGACATAGTTGACCTAGTTTGACTAGAGTAGTTGACTAGAGTTGACCAAGGTTTACTTTAGCCTAAATTGACCCAAACATCATGTAGAATGCATCGTAGCAGTTTATTTTACCAATTTGGATATGTTGTGACTTGTACTATTCTGAATAGGAGCCAGACACCACTCCTCAGGCAGTATTTCATTCAGATACTCAGGATATCATGCGAGTACATTCTCTGACCGTTTCATACTTGATAGGACTATATTCTTACTCTAGATTACTTACTTGATGTTGTTACGATGGAAACATAGATTAGTACTATATGGATCTTTTCATACGATGTTATCCCCCTCGGGAGAATCGAATACATCATGTCATATGTGTTTTACTTTCATCATGTATTCCTGTGCTTTCACCATTTATGTGCACTCTCATGATTCATGTACTCTCATGTTCACGGAGCCCCCATGTTTATATTTATGTACACCCATTTATGGGCCCCCATGTGAAATCGTGTACAATAACATAACTTGAACAGATCCTTGTGTATTGATTGAGGATAGGGGAGTAGAAATAGTCGTGTGGACATTTCCAAAGTAGTATAGCCATGTACAACCTCTCATGTTTATTATCAAGCCGTTCGCATGTCTATCTTGTACTCTAAATTACTAGTTCACTATAGCACTTTACTTATAGTAGATATTTCTTTACAGTCTTCTCTTTTACTTCATGTATATTCTTCAGCGTTTCATGTATCTTACTCTATTGCTTGTATTATATTCCTGTCATGATATGAACTGCGTGAGATGTACTGTGCTCGCTCCCGTCCTGACTGGACCTGTTGAAATATTACAGATGACCTTGAGGAGCTGTGTCCCACTTATTATAGAGCAGGCCTAGATGACACATATGAGCTGGACTCTCAGGAGGACCCAGCCCTTGTAGAGGATATTACCCCAGTAGTCTAGGCTAGTTGGCTAGACCAGTATCTTATTTATCATTCTGTCATGTTGGATACACTTGTACTTATTTGGAGATTTGTTATTCTGGATTTGTGGAGTTGTTTATCTTAGACATTTAGCTCTTTCTTATCTTGTATTTATCATCTGTGGATTCTGTTGATTATCTATCTATCTTATCGTACTTTTTTCCTTAGTTGTGATTGAGTTATACTTTATATTGTCACCTCCATTCGGAGTGCATATACTGTACAGGTACCTTATAACTATTAGATGTATGTGACCTAGGACAGCGTTCTACCACCGATACTACGGCGTAGGCTGGACGTAACCACTTCTCGTGCCCCGACCCTGGGTGCGGGTCATGACACAGCCTAAACTAATCTACTTAAAACACTTACACCAAACTGTTTGCAAAAAACAAAAAGTATTTTTATTACAAACTTTAAAGAATCATACACGAGTACAATGAATTTTGGAGAAGTACAACTGTAGGAGTCCGGCCTGATTGACGACCGCTTTGTTCCTTTGATAGGAGATTGTGGATGGAAGCAAGCTTGTCACTGTGTCTCGGAGCTTCCGTTGACGAGGAATCTTCAGTATGGCTCGGCCGTATAGAAGTATCGACAGAACTTCGGCTTCGATTAACGGTTGAAGAACTTGCTCTTGAGAATTGATGATTGCAGAAGATGGAAGTACGATGAGTGCTCAAACTATACCCATCCTCTCTGTGTCTGTACGTTGGGGGAGTAGAGTTCTATTTATAGAGCCAAGAGATAACCACCTGACAGTTATCCAAAGTAGGCACCTTTTTTTTGGATAGGCGCCTAAGCCACTGGGTGCCATTTTTATGCAGGGACACCTTTGACATGTGGCGCCTATACGGAATAGGCACCTGGTCATGGCCAAGTGATGGGCACGTTCTTCAAGAAATTTGGAGTAGTGTACTACATTCAGTATGTATGACAGATTAGTATGTCAGCAGGGAACTGAATACTTTGAGAAAGACGCCCAAGGAAGTAGGCGCCTAGAAAAGTTGAGCGCCCTAGTAGCAGTTGTAAACCCCTTGATCAAAGTTCCACTATGTTAAATTTTTTTATTTTTTTACATTATTCTTATGTTACATTTATTTGTTATGACTATAGAGGTAAAATTCGAAATATGTGTTAGGTCAGGGACCTAAGTGCAAACTTGAGATTCAAATCTCAAGTTCTGCTTAAACCATACACAATTGGGCAGCCTTCAGTTCGAATTTCTGTTTTTAACCCAAAAGAAACAAAGCCTCAAATCCAAATCCTAATGGAGTTAAATCCCCCCAACTGGATTTCAAATCGGATTCCCCTTTATCCTTTATAAACTGAATTCTCACTATATATATGGATTTATGTCAAAGAAGAAACCCTAAAAATCTTGCCCCCACCTGTTATTTCCAGTCAAACCAACCTCGGAATATCTCATGGAGAAGAAACGTTCAAGTTCTTTATCAGGTACTCCTGTATACTCAACGTTTTCATGTCAAACCGATGAATCTAGCAGTCATCATTTACATTGTAGGTGTTTTCTAGTAGAACCTAGATGAAAGGATAGGAAGACTCGTACATCAGTAATGGGGTTGGGGTGTTCTAACCCCTGGGTACAGCAAAGGAGCAGGTAATAGGGTCAGTTTGGATTTTAAGTACACACCAAAGCAATGAAGTTCAAATATTGAAGGGGTATTGATGATACATCTAGCTATAGGTGCAAGTCCCCTATATGGGGTTAAAGACCAGTAGGAGTATGCATTATGATGAGATTGGTGCTCTTATGCTAGGTACAGTTAGAAATTTGTATGGCCTATTACCTGGACCAAGGAGGAACTGTACATCAAGTATTAACTAGAGTAGGCTTACACCATGTACCCATCTGTCCAAGACTCATGGCCCTGTACCATGAAAGTACTTGCCCAAATCTAGGATCCAGATAGAGTAACAACCACCAGATTATAGGGAGGTCCAGTTAATCTAGGATAGCATGGGTATAGGTAATACCTGAAGTGGTATCCTGTGTCAGTCTGGGACAGTAGATACCACAAACCCAGTCCAAGTCTAGGTGCAAGCTGTGAGCAAGGCCCTGCCTAATAATAGGTTGACAATTTTGAATAGTGGTCTTTTGAGGTAGCTACCTGAGGAAACTTCTTCGAACTCTCAACTGTATACCCAGCGTGAGGTAATTCATTTATTGAACCTGAATAGGCAGCAGACCAAGTGCTGGCATGTACAGCAGATTTCACATGATCAAGAATGCAGCAAACAAGGTTGGCACCAACCAGAGCTTCAGTTAGCTCACTGTTAGACTCTGTTAGAACCATGATAGGCAGGGTAGGAGTATAGAGCATGTCCCAGGATAATTAAGTCCAATCACAAGGTATGTAATCTACCCCTAAATTCTGGGATATTATACCGGATATCAGCAGGTTAGCAAAGTCCAATCAGACATTAAATTGGTATTGGTAAAAGTCTCTTAGCCAGCTCTATAACCAACAAACCTGACACCATATGAAATTGGCAAAGTATATACCTATAGGCTGGTACATACCTAAGCTAGGTTATCAACAAAGTGTTCTAAAAGAAGAAAGCCTTATGGGAAGATTGAAAAGTATGGCATGGGGGTAGGTCTACATCAGGTACTTGGGGTATTCTTTACCTACTGGTGAAATGTGCAGGAGAGCCCATATGAACCTGCAGTTAGTAAGGGGATTCATGTCATGTACATGTGTGGACCTGTAATAGGCAGAAGAGTCCATATGAACCTGCAGAAGAGATCACATCCTTTACACACTGGTGTATTAGAACCTGCAGAAGAGATCACATCCTTACCAAACGTATATTCTACCCACCTTGGATCCTACCAACATGTCAAAACAAATAACATATTCTCTTAGAAAATATTCGATTTATCCATACGAGACTTCAATAATCATTAGCTAAATCACATGGCCTATTTAACAATCTTAACTATCCAATGGTCAAATTGAATAAGGGACTCCTAGTCCTATTCATTCTCATAAAATCAAATCAAACCTAATTGTGAATGAGCATCCTAGTCGCAGGCTTGCAGTAGTACGACTAACTTAAGTACTACCACAAGTTCGCAATCTTTTGCGAAAATAGACCTGCATGGGCCACCATAAAAACTTGTCACGACCCGCACCCTTTTTCGGATACGAGACGTGTCCAAGCTCAGCCTACGCCGTGATATCGGCGGTAGTACGCTGTCTATCCCACAATAACAAAGTGCTAATAAATACTAACTGCTCATTCACAATAACTAAATCAACTTTACGAAATAGAGAGTTTACATTTGAAGAATTATATAAGCTTTTACATTTGTAGAAAACTACTACACAACTAACTAGTCCTCTATGGTTTAGCCTTCGAGTCTCTATCTCCCCCTCGTATGGTCCATGTGTAAGAGTAGGCACGTCAACCTCACCTATAACAATGATCCAGTCAGGAAAGGAGCAGAGTACAACCATATTGCAATTAATGTTGTTAGTCCAAAATAAGTTAGAACAAGCGAGAAACAAGATGACAAAGCATATAGAGAACTAGCAAGAGATGAACTAGCAGGATATGAACTAGCAAGATATAAACTGGTAGGATATGATCTAGCAGGACAGGAACTAAAAGAGAAACAATGGAAACAACTATGTGTGTGGAAATACCTTTTAATATGAACGGCTTGGCTAATACGCACATCATACGATGGCTATCATTCAGTAATTGGTACGGCTAACTCATACGTGGGTGTGTATGACTTAGCTATCATTCGTAACAGTAATTGGGTTTGTTCACGTATTTATCGAGTATTTCCCTCCCGACTCTCTAACAATAAAAATAGTCAATGATACGCTAAGAAGGATACGATAACTACCGTGTCACAATGGTGTCGCAATGGAATATCAACAATGACTCAACGAGATATCAAACGAGAAATCTATAGAGTAAATATATAATGAACTAAACTAATCGCAATACTGTACTTGCCTGAATCCTTGCACAAACCGTAGTCACAAGTAGAGGATAAGGGAATGCCGATTTAGAAGCTGTCAACCTATAACACATATTGCACCACGAACCGTGCATGAAAACCATAATCAATTCTAATGTTCTAGTTCTAAATTCATTGAATAGTGGCTAGTTGGGTTACTAATCTAATAATAATTAATTTTGGAATAATTCACTTTAAAATCTAATTTAACATAAATAATAATCTGAATATAATCTAAACCTGCAAGTTTGGCCATCAAAAGTCGTGTTTCTCAATTTTGGAACTATGGCACGCAAATCGAGACTACCGTTGACTTTTTAGTCAAACGCTATGAACTCTAGATTTTGAAAGTGTACCTTGGTAGATTTCAGTGCCGAGAGTGCTGGAATCGACCGTGCCGCAAAATTACGCTTTGGTCAAAAGATATCGCCGTTATGGCTAATCGTGACCAAAACGGGGATCAATCGATCAGTTCTGAGTTCACAGAAAAATAAATACTAGATGAATGAAATAATTTCTAGAAAAATATATGTCATAGATCTCTATGTTAACTTTCCAAACTTCAAACGGTTTGTGATTTCAATTTCTGGTTCTCCCGGAATCTCGAAAACACACAAAATGTGTCAAGTTTCGGACAACCGACACTCTACGAATTTTCCAGAAATTTAGGTTCAAAAATTACAAAATAAATTAGATATTCAGAAACTATACCTCAATACGCTTACAAAAAAAACGGCACTAAAATGAGGTCCGAGTTGACGGCAATCGCCTTGGGAAGTCGGGGAATCACCAGGACCAAACTCCAAAAGGAGGAGGCTATAATTAATTAGGGTTTGTGAACATACAATGCATATATATAGGAGAGAGAGGCGGTTACTGTAGCAGCGCGCCGACAGGTGGGCCCCTCCAGGGTGGATTTTTGGGTAATTATTTATTTAATTCAGAAATCATTTAAAAACATTTTAAGTCCAAATAAATTAAAATAAATAGAAAAATCCAGAAAAATTCTAGAAAATTCTAGAAAATATTTCTAAGTGTCTAGAATCTAAATACAATATTTTTAACACAAAATATCATCATGTGACCTCACAGTAAATTTTCCAAAGCCTATAAAATATTATTTCTATAGGTTTTAATTATATAAAAATTCCCAAAATTCTAAAAAATCAGAAAAATTCTAAAATATTCTAGAAAATATTTTTAGTCATTTAGAGCCCAAATAAAAATTTGGTCCCGAAATACCCCCGTATGACCTTACAATAAATCCTGAAAGTCCTTAAAATAATAAAACCTTAAATATTAAATACCTACAAATATCCAAAAATTGTAGAAAAATATAAAATAGCTAAATAATACATATATAAGCTATCTAGAGGTCATATGACCTTAATATGGTCATAGCCCACCTACAAGCTTTGGCATGACTCACAATGGCCATAAAATTAATCATAAACAAATAAAATTAAAAAAATTAAAAAAAATTGGGAAGCGGGCTTACAATCTACCACCTTAGAAAATTTCGTCCTCGAAATTTAAAATATACAAATAGGTACAACCAAGATATCATCAAATATGACATGACCATCGATATGAATAAGCACGACAAAGAATATAATCAAGAAATAATGTGATGAATGATCGAAATTGATTAGGCATATAGAATCAAAATCTAAATACGTTTTAGAAATATAGTGGAAAATCAAAATAGGTTTTAAAGATGACTATTTGAAATAGAAAAATATGAAAGAAATAAAGAACTAGTAGTTGTAGAGAAGGTGGTAACAAGAATAAGACATCAAATAAATCTGAAAAAAAAAATTTAATAGTCTATGCCAATAAAAGATATAGTCGCTATGATATTTGAGAATCATAAGTATATCCGAAGTCATTTAACCGAGAATCCATGCCTCGCCAGTGTACATTTGGCTGCCGTGAACCCTTGGTTTCATGACTCAAGTATAATATGTTATCGAACACTTTATCAACTCTATCCAATATTGACATAATAATCAAAAGATCAATAATATAACTATGATATAGTTTTAGTAATATTCGACAACCTACGCATACTTAAAATTATTTCAACTTAGGGGTCATGCCATGCCAGTGCGCTGTTGACTGCAGTGAACCCGCAGTCTCCATAATTTAAATAAATGGAGACAGTGCGCATCTGCCTTACCATGTAAGTCATCGAAAATTATTTCAACTATATCCGTGAATTTCAAAGGAACTTCAATAAATTCAAATAAGTCGATCATGATAAAAAATATAAGTATCTGCCATTGAGTAAAGTATTAGTTTTGGAAACAAAACGATCACAAAATGAACGAAACGACTTGAATTAATATATAAATAATTGAACCAAGATTAGGAATTAAAAATAAAACGATTGCAAAATAGTTTTGAAAACAAAACGGGGTTTAGAGAAGGCAGAAGATAAAATGGCACAAAAATGATCAAAATTAGGAATTAAATTCTATGAAGGCCTAACTTACCAAACGTATATTCTACCCACCTTGGATCCTACCAACATGTCAAAACAAAATAACATATTCTCTTAGAAAAATATTCGATTTATCCATACCGAGACTTCAATAAATCATTAGCTAAATCACATGGCCTATTTAACAATCTTAACTATCCAAGGTCAAATTGAATAAGGGACTCCTAGTCCTATTCATTCTCATAAAATCAAATCAAACCTAATTATGAATGAGCATCCTAGTCGCAGGCTTGCAGTAGTACGACTAACTTAAGTACTACCACAAGTTCGCAATCTTTTGCGAAAATAGACCTGCATGGGCCACCATAAAACTTGTCCCGACCCGCACCCATTTTTCGGATACGAGACGTGTCCAAGCCCAGCCTACGCCGTGATATCGGCGGTAGTACGCTGTCTATCCACAAACAAGTGCTCATAAATACTAACTGCTCATTCACAATAACTAAATCAACTTAACAAAATAGAAGTTTTACATTTGAAGAAGAATATAAGCTTTTACATTTATAGAAAACTACCACACAACTAACTAGTCCTCTATGGTTTAGCCTTCGAGTCTCTATCTCCCCCTCGTATGGTCCATGTGTAAGAGTAGGCACGTCAACCTCACCTATAACAACGATCCAGTCAGGAAAGGAGCAGAGTACAACCATATTGCAATTAATGTTGTTAGTCTAAAATAAGTTAGAACAAGCAGAAACAATGATGACAAAGAGCATATAGAGAACTAGCAAGAGATGAACTAGCAGGATATGAACTAGCAGATATAACTGGTAGGATATGATCTAGCAGGACAGGAACTAAATAGAGGAACAATGGAAACAACTATGTGTGTGTGAAATACCTTTTAATATGTGAATGGCTGGGCTAATACGGTACATCATACGATGGCTATCATTCAGTAATTGGTACGGCTAACTCATACGTGGGTGTATGACTTAGCTACATTCGGTAACAGTAATTGGATTTGTTCACGTATTTATCGAGTATTTCCCCTCCCGACTCTCTAACAATCAAAAACAGTCAATGATATGCTAAGAATACGATAACTACCGTGTCACAATGGTGTCTCAATGGAATATCAAGCAATGACTCAACGGGATATCAAACGAGAAATCTATAATATCAAACGAGAAATCTATAGTAATATATAATGAACTAAAACATAATCACAATACTGTACTTGCCTGAATCCTTGCACAAATCGTAGTCACAAGTAGAGGATGAGGGAATGCCGATTTAGAAGTTTTCAACCTATAACACATATCGCACCACGAACCGTGCATGAAAACCATAAATCAATTCTAATGTTCTAGTTCTAAATTCATTGAATAGTGGCTAGTTGGGTTACTAATAATAATAATTAATTTTGGAATAATTCACTTTAAACCAATTTAACCTAAATAATAATCTGAATATAATCTAAACATGCAAGTTTGGCCATCAAAAGTCGTGTTTTTCAATTTTGGAAACTATGGCACGCAAATCGAGATGTACTATTGACTTTTTAGTCAAATGCTATAAACTCTAGATTTTGAAAGTGCACCTTGATAGATTTTAGCGCCAAAAGTGTGCTGGAATCGACCGTGACGTAAAATTACGCTTTGGTCAAAAGATATCGCCGTTATGGCTAATCGTGACCAAAACGGGGATCAATCGATCAGTTCTGAGTTCACAGAATAAATAAATACTAGATGAATGAAATAATTTCTAGAAAAAATATGTCGTAGATCTCTATGTTAAATTTCTAACACTTCAAACGGTTTGTGATTTCGATTTCTGGTTCTCTCGGAATCTCGAAAACACCAAAACGTGTCAAGTTTCGGACAACCGACACTCTACGAATTTTTCAGAAATTTAGGTTCAGAAATTTAGGTTCAGAAATTACAAAAATAAATTAGATATTCAGAAATATACCTCAATACGCTTCCAACAAAAAAACGGCACATGAAATGAGGTCCGAGTTGACGACAATCGCCTTGGGAAGTCAGAAAATCACCAGGATCAAACTCCAAAAGGAGGCTATAATTAATTAGGGTTTGTGAACGTACAATGCATATATAGGAGAGAGAGGTGGTTACTGTAGCTGCGCCGACAGGTGGGCCCCCCCAGGGTGGATTTTTGGGTAATTATTTATTTAATTCAGAAAATCATTTAAAAACATTTTAAGTCCAAATAAATTAAAATAAATTGTAGAAAAATCCAGAAAAAATCTAAAGAATTCTAGAAAATATTTCTAAGTGTCTAGAATCTAAATAAAATATTTTTAAAATAATATCATCATGTGACCTCACAGTAAATTTCCAAAGCCTATAAAATATATTTATATAGGTTTTAATTATATAAAAATTCCTAAAAATTCTAAAAAATCCAGAAAAATTCTAAAATATTCTAGAAAATTTTTAGTCATTTAGAGCCCAAATAAACACATATCGTACCACGAACCGTGCATGAAAACCATAAATCAATTCTAATGTTCTAGTTCTAAATTCATTGAATAGTGGCTAGTTGGGTTACTAATCTAATAATAATTAATTTTGGAATAATTCACTTTAAAACCTAATTTAACCTAAATAATAATCTAAATAATCTAAATATGCATGTTTGGCCATCAAAAGTCGTGTTTCTCAATTTTGTAAACTATGGCACGCAAATTGAGACGTATCATTGACTTTTTAGTCAAACGCTATAAACTCTAGATTTTGAAAGTGTAACTTGGTAGATTTCAGCGCCAAAAGTGTGCTGGAATCGACCGTGCCACAAAATTACGCTTTGGCCAAAAGATATCGCCGTTACGGCTAATCGTGACCAAAACGGGGATCAATCGATCAGTTCTGAGTTCACAGAATAAATAAAATACTAGATGAATGAAATAATTTCTAGAAAAATATATGTCGTAGATCTCTATGTTAACTTTCCGAAACTTCAAACGGTTTGTGATTTCAATTTCTGGTTTTCCCGAAATCTCGAAAACACCAAAACGTGTCAAGTTTTGGACAAACGACACTCTACAAATTTTCCAGAAATTTAGGTTCAAAAATTACAAAATAAATTAGATATTCAAAAACTATACCTCAATACGCTTCCAACAAAAAAACGGCACATGAAAATGAGGTCCGAGTTGACGGCAATCGCCTTGGGAAGTCGAATCACCAGGATCAAACTCCAAAAGGAGGAGGCTATAATTAATTAGGGTTTGTGAACATACAATGCATATATATAGGAGAGAGAGGCGGTTACTGTACAGCACACAGTGTGCCCCCTCAGGGTGATTTTTGGGTAATTATTATTTAATTCAGAAATCTTTTAAAAAACATTTTAAGTCCAAATAAATTAAAATAAATTGTAGAAAAATCCAGAAAAATTCTAGAAAATTCTAGAAAATATTTCTAAGTGTCTAGAATCTAAATAAAATATTTTTAACACAAAATATCATCATGTGACCTCACAGTAAATTTCCAAAGCCTATACAATATTATTCTATAGGTTTTAATTATATAAAAATTCCCAAAAATTTTAAAAAATCCAGAAAAATTCCAAAATATTCTAGAAAATATTTTTAGTCATTTAGAGCCCAAATAAAAATATTTGGTCCCAAAATACCCCCGTATGACCTTACAGTAAATCCTGAAAGTCCTTAAAAATAATAAAACCTTAAATATTAAATACCTACAAATATCCAAAAATTGTAGAAAATATAAAATAGCTAAATAATACATATATAAGCTATCTAGAGGTCATATGACCTTAATATGGTCATAGCCCACCTACAAGCTTTGGTATGACTCACAATGGCCATAAAATTAATCATAAACAATAAAATTAAAAAATTAAAAAAAATTGAGAAGTGGGCTTACACCATGCACCCGGCACCAGCAGTCTATCCACCACCTACGATGCATCCAACGCCAGCCATGTATCCAGCACCTATGATGCAGCAGGCACCCTTCATGTACCCGACACCTACCATGCATCCAGTGCCAGTAATGTACTCGGCAACTGCTCCGCCCCTACCACCGGCACTGGCAATATTACACTCCTGAGAATTTTCCAGCAGCAGGCCAACATCTTTTACGATACTTTGCGAGAGGCCTTTCAGCAAAGGGATGCTCACCAACAGTGCCATGGGACGTCCAAGAACTTCATGGACCTCAGGCCCAGGGAGTTCCATGGAACAGAGGGAATCATCTATGCTGATAAATGGTTGGAAAATGTGGAGCGATATCTGAAGATGGCCCGAGTCTCAGAGGATCTTAAAGTAGAGTCAGCTAGCGGACAACTCTTCGATATCGTACGGATATGGTACCAAGACGAGCCCCGATTTGCTGCTCCAGATATGACTTGGGAAGAATTCAAGCGGCTATTCAAGAAGAAATTCTACCCCGACGTAGCACGAGAGGCATTGGTGAGTCAGTTTGAGCACTTGGAGAAGGAAAATCTTACTGTTGATGAGTACACTACAGAGTTTTCCCGCCTCAGCCGTTTCGCAAAGAGTATGGTCAACACCCCAGATGGCAAGGCTAGAAGATTCAAAAAGGATTATCTCATGAGATCCGCTTAGCCATTGCCACCAGTCGGGACACTACTTACGAGGAGATTCTAGACGTCGCCCAAGTTGTAGAAGAAGAGCTGAATTATAGGCCAAAGAGGAGTCGAGACACTTTCGGCGGAGGCAACCACCAAATAATACCGACGAAGCATCCTCAAGTTCAGCCAAGTACTTTCCAGCACCAGCAAAATTCTAGCCCACTGGTAAAGCTCCAGCACACCAGCAGAATCGAGGCCCGGCAGAGCTCAGACACAACAGCCACAGAGACAGTTCCAGCATGCTCCGTATTATATTTTGCGGAAAGACCGGACACCTTTGGGACGACTGCAGACAGAGGCTTGGATCATTTTATACTGTGGATCACCTTCACATCAGCTGAAGAATTGCGTACTGGCTTGTAACTCCCTAAACCTATTTTCGTATGTTTTTGAATTGTTTGAAAAATTTTCTAAAAAAAATCAATTTTGGCTTAAAGTAATAAATTAGTTATATTGAATTTTTATTAGTTAAATTGATTTTATTTTCTTAATTCTGATTTTTTTCAACATTGATTAACCGATAAATATTTTGATTATTTATTAATAGATTACATTTATTCTATTGTATTTTGTTGTGATCAAATGGTAAATTGTTATTAATCAATAGTTGCATTATAATAAATTTTTATTAAGAAAAGGATTAGTTAATTGATTTAACTAATTTAGTGGTTATGTATTAGTTAGTTTGGAGTAGAATAGGAATTAGGTTTGTGTTTGGGCTGACTTTGTGGTTTAATTCTTTTGATTATTTCTATAGTAGAAAAATAGGTTGAGAACTGTGGTCGGTTATTTTGGCCATGATTTGGACAATTGTGTTTTGATTTTGTCAGCAGAACAATTGAGTATTGGGCTTAGCAGGATGGTCTGGCTTGAGTATATTAATGTTGCGTTGAGTTTTAATATTCTCAAGTTATAAGTTCCTGATTATACATAATAGTAGTGATATTCTTATAATAATGTTATTATCTTATCATTAGTTGGCTAGAACTGTTAACTATATTATTTTCTAAATAAATATTTTTCTATTAATGAATAGTTTGTTAGCAATCATGTGGAAATTCTAGGTACTGATGAACTAATTTTATACTTGTATTTGTCCTAATTAAATTTCTGTTAGAATAGTTATAATTCTGTTACTAATCTTCTTTGTCACCCCAGATCTGTAATTATTTACAGATATTGCCATTGTCCTATCTTGGGGGAACACCCTCAGATCTACACTTATTTGCATTTCTGCCACTCCTCTACACACACACACAGAGAGATTATTTTATTATAAATAGTACACACAGCCCAATGCACATCAATTCATTGACACATTTCCCAATACACTATTCTCTCTTTCCACTGTATACTTTCTTTCTGTCGTCTCTCCTCGACTGAGCGGCACCGCTCATCGCCGGTGTCCGACACCACTTCTAATCATCGAGCGCCACCGCTCCGACCATCTCGCCGACTGCTTTTGTCCTACCGCTAGGATGTAGACCACAGCCATCACTGGACGTCATCGACCACCATCAGTCACCGCAGTCCGTTGGCGTGTTGTCTCGTCAGCAGCGGACCCCGTGGGGAACGAGCTCACAGCCGCTCACCAGACTCACGTCACCAGAGCTACCGTTGATCGATGTCCCCGCTACAGATCTGACTCGGATCGACAGATCTGAGCCGTTCATGCTGTCAAAGATCACTCAACGTCACCGCCACGACTGCAGCGCCACCGAAGAGTCGACGACCTCGCCGGAGTTCGAACTCCTACCAGGGTTCCGCGCCACGACCAGATCTACTTGCTGGGAGATCCGAGCCTCGTTAGATCCATCGTTGCTCTGGTCGAGGTGCTGACCTCGACTGCTTTACTGAGCATCGATCCGAGTGTGACCTTCACGCTGCCTTGGGAACCAGGTTGCCCCTTCGAAGTTCGAGCCGACCTTTCGGAACCGAAGAGCCGCCGTCGTCCTCGTTGACACCGCCATCGCCACCGCCATCAAGTTCATCGGAGTATCCTGACTCGTTGAACGGAGACTCAGCGTTGCCGTATCCAGATCGGACACGGAATCCTCCAGTTCGAGTCGAGCAGAACCTTGGAGATTCAAGTTGGTTGTCGCGTCCTCCGCCTCGTTGTGGCTTCGTCGAGTCTGGATCTGACTCGCCGAGCTCCGGAGCGCCGCTCGAGCGCTCGCACCCGACCGAACTGGTGAGACCCCCTCCTCTTCTCCTTCCTTTTCCTTTCATTTTTTGGTTAGCTGTCTTCTCTCTCCAAGTGGAGAAGAGAACGGTCGGGTTTATAAACCCTAATGTAGTTGGGTTATTAGTTTGTTGGGCTTCACAGCTTGGGTTTCAAAGCCCGTAAGAGTGGATTATTCTTGTTTTTTAAAAAGATTATGGGCTTCAAGCCCAGTGTTCTCATGCCTTGGTATTGGCTGTTCTATGGGTTTGGGCTTCAGGCCTATTCTAATTTTTTTTAGGTTATATTCTTATTGGGCTGAGAAATAAACTGGCTATTTTTTTATTATTAATATCTTAGTAATTTGTAAAATATTCATAAATGTTTTGTTAGTATAAATATTACTAATTAAAAATAAATAAAATGTTTTACTCACGTATTATTTTGGTTACTAAATAATAGACTTCCATTTTCACTAGAAAGTAAATACAAACCTATTTTTCTAAAAATTATTATTCTATATATATTGTCTCTAAAAAAAGTCTTATATGTTTTAAAATATTTATTTCAAAATAGTTTGACTATTAAAAATATTGGTTTTATAACTATTTAATGTAGTCATTATTGTGTTTTATTTAGTTAATGCATATTAAATTTGGATCTTATAACTAGCAAAAATGTTGATTACTCTTAGTTGTATTTTGTAGCAGCTACTATACTCTAAAAATGTTTACCATGTTTAATATGGACTAAAACTATTTTGCTATGTATATAGTTTAATAGTTTTTAATATCTATATGTTGATATAGTTTTGTTAAATATGGTACTAGTATTCTATTTAAATTGTTCTGCTAGCATTTTATTTCTATTATCTTTGGACAAATAATTTTATTAAAATTTAATCTTAAGTATTTTATTAGCAATCGTTTTATCGAAGCTAGGATACATTCTCTAGATATCAGCCGATTGACATTGTTTAGAATCTAACCAACTTATACCAAATGCTAGGTGGACCTAAAATCTATCTTATTACAATTGAACTCCATAGCAAGACAAGTACACCGACTCGATCTCTTTACTCTGTATTTCTGTCTTGCTTCATATTCTCATATTGACACGTTGTACACACGATTATTCATTGTTCATTGTTCATTATTCACCGTTCATTGTTTATTGTTCATTGTTCTTTACTTGTACTTGGGTAGGGAAATACTACAGATATGTGACCAATCCTATTTTAGCTAGGCATTGACTAATAGCTTAGGTCTTACATCGTGCACGTCGGACTCTAAGCCGTACCATTATTATGTGCTCTTGTTTATTGTTTACCCAGCCGGTCACATACTCTGATAGTTATTTTATTTGCATGTTACACTGATAGTCTAGCTCATTGCTCAGGATCTGGTACTACAGTTCATCGTTATTCATGTACTACAGTTTTATATTCCTGTCTTGTACCATAGTTCATATTGTGATTCTTTTTCATGCATTTCAGTTTGTATTGTTTAGTGCTTCTTGTCGGGGTTGTACTTTGCTATTTTTCTGACAGGATACGTTGCAAGTATTCTTGATGATGTTGTATTTCCTTCATGGGCCAGAGCCCGAAGCTAGGACAGAGCCCGAAGCTAGGATAGAGATGCTACAGGATAGATTGCAGAGATATAGTTAGACTCTTTCTCAGATTTATTTTAGATTTTTATCATTTATTGTATTGAGGATTTAGGATTGTATAATTTTATTTGTTACCGGATTTGTCTCCGGATGATTTGTACCAATAGCTTGTGGATTGGTGATTCTAGGAACGTGTATAGTGGCTGTGCTGTTTTATGTATCTTTTATCTTGAGTTTTCTTTAGAATTGTACAGCTTACTTCGTCGCGTCTATCGACGAAGGCTGGGCATGTCCGACTCGTGTCCGATTATTCGAAGCGGGTCGTGACATATTTTTTTTGGTGGCCCATGCAGGTCTGTCCTAATGGCACTTAGGCTATAAAGTGCTATTGGGGACTAGCGAAACTAAAGAAAACTCATCACAGCATAGGATCCGTAGGAAATAGTTATGGGGATAGTTTTACTAAGTTTGCTAGTTAGGCCTATCTAATCAATTTTCTGTTTTACAGGGTGGTTTAGACACGTAACACCGAGTATCAAATTTACTACACTTGAAACTTTTGAGGTTATTTCTTATATACATTTTGATTACTAAATTGATATGTCTTTAGATTTTCTCTTAGCACATGAAATTTTTCCAAACATTTCTTATAGTTATTTAAAACTCTATTTCTAATTTGAGATTTTATTTCCTATGGGGATTTGTTTTGTAGTCATTTTGTCCTACTATTGGTTTCTTATAAAATTCATTATTTTCTAAAGAGGGGATACTTACACCATTTTTTATTATGATCATAATTTTTAAAACTTATTTGAATTTTCATAAACTCCTTGAAATTTCTAAGGACAAAGTTGAGAGAGTATGCGTATGATGTGGCAGATACGTACTGCAGTCATTTATCTGGATTATAGAGACAGCGGGTTCACTGCAGCCAGCTGCGCACTGGCGAGACATGGACTCTAAGTCGAAATAATTTCAGGTATTCATAGGTTCTCGAATATTATTGACTATGTCCTAAATCATAAACTTTTGATACCTTGAGTTATTCCGATAACGTGGATAAAATTGAAAGAAATATTCGGTAATTTATTACTATTTGAGTCATTAAGCCAAAGGTTCACTGCAGTCAGATGTACACTACACTGGCAATAGGAACTATATGCAAAGTGATTTCAGATATGAATATTTTTGGATACTATTGAGACTTATCCGTGTTATATACCATGTTGATCTCTTAGCACCATTTGACAACCTTATCGAAATCATCTTGATATCGATCTTATGTTAACCTCTGCAGATTGATTTCATCTTCTCTTGATTTATCTTAGAAATTTATCCTTTCTTTAATATTTGTTAGTCTAATTTCTTTTATGGTTTAATTTGGCGTATTGCACGAATTTTGTTAAATGGTTCCATATTTTGATAGCTAACTTTGAATTTTTTTTATTGTTCTATATCTAATCGTATCATTTCCATAGTTATCGTATTTTAGCGCTTATCAAGCCTAAATAATTTGGATATTTTTTTACTAAATCGTGTTTAAATTATTTAAATTTTAGACGTAGCCATGTTAGTTACGACTAAACAAGTTCTTATTTGATATAGGTCATAATTTATTTTTATTTAAAGCATGACTATGTCATTTTGGTATTTACTATGCTTAAGCTTTGGTTTATTTTATCATGATTAGGGTTTATTATGCCTAGATCTTAAACTTTGATCACTTCTAGAAAACCGTAAATTCGATTTATATGTTTAACTAATTTTAACCATTTCAAGTTTTCGTATTTGATTAATCTTAAATAGTGTCTATCGTGTTATTTGAAATTTCGAGGACGGAATTTTTATAAGGGGGGTATATTTGTAACTCCTAAACCTATTTTCGTATATTTTTGAATTGTTTGAAAAATTTTCTAAAAAAAAATCATTTTGGCTTAAAGTAATAAACTAGTTATATTGAATTTTTTTAGTTAAATTGATTTCATTTTCTTAATTGATTTTTTTTAACATTGATTAACCCATAAATATTTTGATTATTAATTAATAGATTACATTTATTCTATTGTATTTTTGTTGTGATCAACAATGGTAAATTGTTATTAATCAATAGTTGCATTATAATAATTTTTATTAAGTAAAGGATTAGTTAATTGATTTAACTAATTTAGTGGTTATGTATTAGTTAGTTTGGAGTAAAGCAGGAATTAGGTTTGTGAGTTTGGGCTGACTTTGTGGTTTAATTCTTTTGATTATTTCTATAGTAGAAAAAGGTTGAGAATGTGGGTCGGTTGTTTTGGCCATGATTTGGACAATTGTGTTTTGATTGAGTCAGCAGAACAATTGAGTGTTGGGTTGAGTTTTAATATTCCCATGTTATATGTTCCTGATTATACATAATAGTAGTGATATTCTTATAATTATGTCAATATCTTATCATTAGCTGGCTAGGACTGTTAACTATATTATTTTCTAAATAAATTTTTTTATTAATGAATAGTTTGTTAGCAATCATGTGGAAATTCTAGGTACTGATGAACTAATTTTATACTTGTATTTATCCTAAATAATTTTTTGTTAGAATAGTTATAATTCTGTACTAATCTTCTATGTCACCCCAGATCTGTAATTATTTACAACATTGCCATTGTCCTATCTTGGGGAACACCCCCAGATCTACACTTATTTGCATTTCTGCCACTCCTCTACACATATACACACGAGAGATTATTTTATTATAAATAGTACACACAGCCCAATGCACATCAATTCACTGATACGTTTCCCAATACACTGTTCTCTCTCTCTACTACACTTCCTCTCTGTCCTCTCTCTCTTCGACTGAGCGCTACCGCTCATCGCCGGTGTCCGACACCACTTCTAATCACCGAGCGCCACCGCTCCGGCCATCTCGCCGACTGCTTTTGTCCTGCCGCTAGGATGAAGACCACAACCATCACTGGACGTCATCGACCACCATCAGTCACCGTAGTCCGTCGGCGTGTTGTCTCGTCAGCAGCGGACCCGCCGTGGGGAACGAGGTCACCGCCGCTCACCGAACTCGCGTCACCAGAGCTACCGTTGATCGACGTCCCCGCCACAGATCTGACTCAGATCGACAGATCTGAGCTTCAAGCTGTCAGAGATCACTCAACGTCACTTCCACGACTGCAGCGCCGCCGAAGAGTCGACGACCTCGCCGGAGTTCAAACTCCACCACCAGGGTTCCGTACCACGACCAGATCTACTTGCTAGGAGAGCCGAGCCTCGTTAGATCCATCGTCACTCCGGTCGGGCACTGACCTCGACTGCTGTACCGAGCATCGATCCGAGTGTGTGACCTTCACGTCGCCTTGGGAACCAGGTTGCTCCTTTGAAGTTTGAGCTGACCTTTCGGGAATCGAAGAGCCGCCATCTTCCTCGTTGACACCTGTAGAAGCATAAATAAATTTCATAGTCCAAGTCAAAAAGTTGAGAGATTTACGCAAAACAAACTGAGTCAGTTTCAAGTTTTACGCAGAGATCAAACAGAGTCTAAACTCTACGCGTACTGCTTTACGCGAGAGCCATTCTCAGCATTTACGCGAGAGACAGGCTGTCTACATCGCATTTAAGGGTCTTCAGCATCCCAGCCCGCGCATCAACAGAAGTGGTAGGAGTCTTGTCTCCCGGACGCTCAGCACTTCACTACATTGACTTCGCCACAAAAGGCGAAAGCGCCGCGACTCATGTTAATGATCCGGAACTCATCCCCTCAGATGAACCAGCTCTTGATTTAGACGATGATGACTGGGATCAAGATTATGACTCACTTTTGGCACGTCCTGCACCTACTCCAGGTAAATATAAATTACAAAATCTATACAAAATAATGTACTATGATTTTGTATATTAACTTATTTTGCTTAATCTTTGTAGGTGTCATCGATGCAGTAAAGCCTGTGGCTCCTCTTCCTCCTCAAGAAACTATTCAAACAGAGTCTGAAGGAGAGAGTTCTTCTTCAAAAGAAGATACTGCTCAAGAAGAATGTTCCCCATCTACGGAGGTACAACAAGAGCCTGCAGTAGAGGTTCAACAAGAATTTCCTTCTCTTGCTGAAGACAGAGAAGAGGAATTAGCTGCAAAAACCAGCTGCAGATGAAGAAACAGTTGTAGAAGAACCAACTGCAACTGAAATATTCTCAGAACTTGATGGGCCTGCAGCCAACGACGGTGATGAAGTTATTGTCAACCCATCAACCGAAATCAGAGACGTAGTAATAACATCCTCAGTTGTTGCTACTGATCCGACACAAGTTCTTGAGACGACAATGTCCGAACTTGAATCAGTCACAACAATCACCATTTCTTCCGCAACAATCACCGCCACCGAAACTCAAGTAGTTTCAGCTCCAGAAACGGCTGGAGCAATGATCCACAAAAGTGCTGAAGATATTGTCTCTAAAGCTCCTGGGGATCAATCAGCCATGCTAGCAACATCAACAATGGACTTAACTCAACTTGCTACCAAGACAACGGCAATATCTACTCCTAGTCTTCAGAAGAGGGATTTGGTGGACCTTGCTGCCACGCCGAACTCTAATGCAGAAATGAATCATTTAGTTGAGATCCATACTGAAACTTTCTACAAAACCTGGCAGCCTTGATCAAGATGGTCCTAAAGAAGGGCCTAAATTATGAAAGCTTGAAGGCTGCAATTGCTCTCACGATCAGGAATGTTGCTATGTTCAATTACGTTGAGAGAGCCGCGCTTTGGAGAAGGTGGTGGAAGGACATGAACAGCCTATTAAAGAATATTAAGGCTGTCAAGTGAAACTCTTGAAAGTCTCATCCAGACCGAGTATGATGCTTTATTAGTTGAATACATCACTCGGGAGACTATTTTCAATGAATCTCTCCAGGACTACAGCAATAAAGTTGCCAGGGAGATAGCTTTATTGAATGAAACTAAACCCCTGTTGGAGATGCATAAAGAAGCCTACGAGACTTCAAATGAGAATTCATCAGCAAGATGATAGAATTCGTGAAGTTGAGGCAGAGTTGACTCGCTTGAAAGCAGAAAGAGAGCAGATGATTGCAGCTCGAGACCAACATTTGACGCAGATCTCAATATTAGAGGAGAAGGTTTTTGGTGCTAAAGCTACCATTAAAACCCTTGATGATGCCAAGGATAAAATGATAGCTACTTTCGTCGAACTCTCCCATCTCTGTACTCCAGAAGCTCGTCGCACCGTAGCTACCACGAATGTATTGAGTTCTCGTGAAAGGCGCTTGGCAGAGTTACAGAAAATGCTTGAAGATGTATCTGCTCCACCTTAGAAAATAAAGAATTTTGTAATCTTCTTTTCATATCATCAATAAAGAATTTGTATTATGTCTTTTTTTGTTGTAATATTTTAAATCATGTAATGAATGAAACACATTTTTTTATAAAATGGTTGTGAGATAGAGAACAGTTATCAGAGGTAGTATGGACATGATAAGTCTCTAAACTCAACAAAGTAGATTATATCTATCCAGAGGTAATGTGAACATGATAGATAATAAATCTTATTTTCTTTTTAGAGCATATAATACTATCAGAGGTAATATGAACATAATAGATCGTAATGACTCAAAGAAAAATAGATTAATATCTATTCAGAGGTAATACACATGATAGATGGAATAAGGAAAGGAAATAGATTTAATATTTATTCAGGTAATGTGGACATGATAAATAATAAATCTTTTTTCTTTCTAAAAATAGATGGTAAGACAAAAAATCAAAATTCTCTTTTAGGAGAATAAATAATCAGCTTAACCAAACCTTGGTAGCTGTGGAATAAAGAAGAAATTCAAACATAGTATTTCTTCAAGAATTTGCCATTAATTGGCATCATTATCAAATCTCCATTAGGTTTCGATAACCTATAGGCACCATTGGATAATACTGTCTCGACTACATAAGGACCTTTCATTTAGCTTGGAACTTGCCTTTGCTCTTATGAGTCATAACCATAGGTCTTCGGACAGCTAAGACTAGCTCACCGACTTTGAATACCCTCTCTTTAACTTTACGGTTGAAAGCTCAAGATATACGGGCTTGATATAGCTCAATGTGCTGTTGTGCTTGAAGACGCTTCTCGTCCAGACCCTCAAGTTCTTGGAGTCGTAAGCGATCATTATTTTCAGAGGTTAGCTCATTAGCAATGGCTATTCTAAGAGACGGGATCTAAATTTTCAATGGAAGAACAGCCTCAGCGTAAACCAGTAAGAATGGTGTAAAACCAGTGGGAGTTCGGACTGTTGTTCGATAAGCCCATAAACATTCTCCAAGTTTCTTATTCCAATCACGTTTATTAGAAGAGAGAAACTTTTTAGAAGTTTAATAATATTCTTGTTGAAAGCTTCCGCTAAACCATTAGCAGCTGGATTATAAGCCGTAGAAGCTATGTTCTGGATCCGATTTTTATCACAAAATCGATAAAATGGCTTACTGGCAAATTGTGGTCCATTATCAGGGACCATCCTTCGGGGAACTCCGAAACGATAAATGACATGATGTTTGATGAAGCTAACCACATTAGACGTTTTTACTTCCACAAGAGGAAATGCTTCTGCCCATTTAGAAAAGTAATCAGTTATAGCCGGGATAAACCGATGCCCTTTTACAGAAGGAGGATTAATTGGACCAATAATATCCATGCCCCAAGCTTCGAAAGGCTAAGAAGCTGTTGTATGATGTCAGAAGGTTGGTGAATAAAGTCAGCATAAATTTGGCATGCTTTACACCGTCTGGCATAATCCACAGCGTCTGTTATCATAGAAGGCAATAATAACCCATTCTTCGAATACGGTCATGTAGTTTCGGACCTGGTTGATGTGCCCCACAAACTCCATCATGAGCTTCACAAGTGTTTATTTGGCTTCATTTTCTAAAGACAACGCAATAAAAGTCCATCATAAGAACGACGATATAACATATACAAAGAAGAATCATAGTAGAATCGAAATGATCGTCTTTTGATTGATGCAGCTTCTTTTGGATCTTCAGGTAAAATCCCATGAACCGTATAATCAATAAATGGACTTCTCCAATCCTTTGCTAAGAATTTCATTCTGTAGTATAACTTTGTTCGATATGCAAATTATTCTTGACACAGAATAGATCTCTATCCAACAAAGTAATGGTATTTTGTCTTCTGATTGGAACAACTAAGTCTGCAGCTAAACTAGCAAGAGCATCAGCTTCCAAATTTTGAGAACATGGTATGAATTTAATGAAGAATCCTTTGAATGAAAGGACCAATTCGATTACCACTTGATGATAGAAATAAGGTCAGGATTTTTGACTTCATATGTCCCTCTGACCTGATTAACAATCAGTTGAGAGTCTCCATAAGCTTTCAGAAACTCAATGTCCAATTGTTTTGCTACTTGAAGACCAATTAACAGAGTATTATATTCTGCCACATTATTAGAACATGGTTCATTAAGAGAATAAGCACGGTATATAACCATTTTATCAGGAGAGACCAAGACGATGCCTACTTCGGAGACAATATTGCCTTTAGGCCCAACTCGTGATGCTCATCAAAGTATAGTTGCCAAATGTCATCCCTCAAAGTTATGTTGCAATCCATGACTTCATTGGAATGTCCTCATATAGCATAGAGGTTTTAGGTATAGGGTGAGCTGCTAAGAAATCAGCTAATGCTTGACCCTTCAATGATTTTTGAGGTAGATAGACCATATCATAAGGAGTAAGCAACATTACCCAGGTGGCCAATCGAAGTTAAGAATGTTTGGCTTTCTCATCAATACTCGAATAGGATTTATTCTGGATATGACATGAATAGTTTGTCTCATTACATAATGTCGCATCTTTTGAATGGCAAAAACCAAGGCTAGACATTCTTTTTCCACAGGAGTATACCTGTGTTCAGCTCCAACCATCATTCGGCTAAGATAATAAATTGCCTTTTTATGACCTTTATCACTTTTTTGTGCAAGAACCAAGAGAATGATCTAAGGCTCGAACATACAGCAAAAAGTCTTCCTACTACTTGAGGTACCAGAACAGGCAGATTTGTAAGGTATTGCTTGATGTCATTGAATGCTTTTTGACATGATCCATCCCACATATTTAATGAAGATATGGAAGAAGAATTTTCTTCCAGTTCTTTACAATCCTCAGATTCTGAAGGAAGCCAGTATGTTGAATCTGAGTGCGTCTTTTCAGTCAACATGGTTCAAGCTGATGGTGAATCTGAGCTATTTGAAAATGACCCTTGGGCACAACAAAGGACACTCAATGGGAGCTTCGTTTTGAACAGCGACAGCCACCTACAGAAGATGAAATTTATAATGCCCCAGAACCAGAATACTGGAGAGCGGGGGCATACATAG